>LGRX02004765.1:21608-51586 GCA_001247695.2 Cymbomonas tetramitiformis | reverse complement strand
TAATCAGCTACGGCTCAGAGAGCCCTAAGGCGGGTATCTGTCAAACCCGGCCGGTGCACTGTGTGTGGATTATAAAATAAATACGACAAGTCCAGAAGTCCAAACCCCACTCGGTCCCACCCCAAAGGGTGCTATCCCGAGACTAAGAGTCATAAGACCCGACGACATACGGACATAATCATCAGAAAATATCTGCTCTCTCAGGGCTGAAACCCCCAAAAGCTAAGGCACCGCACAAGCCGTGTCCGATGCTACCTGGCAATAACAGACCAGGTCCCAAGAGAGCCTTCTACCCTAGGCCTAACATGCAGCAGGCATGAAGGTCACCCAGACCGGGGCCCCCATGGAGGATACTATCGCCTACTGCATGCAATTACAGGCGGCCTAAGGCAGGAGCAAGTCCATCTGCCATCTACTGAGCCAACTGCCCCTCTGCGGGCTCTGCCTCCATGCCCCACTGGACACCCAGCTGCTCCAAGCACGCCACATCCTCCTTCTCCTGCTCCGTCAGCTCACCACCAGTAGCCGATGCGGCATCACCTGCAACAGGGCGGGCGGGCGGGACTCCACAGAATTCCACAGTTAACGGCAACTGTCAAAACCGTTCAGGGAGGGCCTCTTCAGGCCTCCGCTGATCAGAAAACCTCAGTTTTCCGATCAGCTCCAGATGACTGTCATACTGACAGTCATCCTCCGCTGACCAGAAAACTCTCAGTTTTCTAATCAGCTACGGCTCAGAGAGCCCTAAGGCGGGTATCTGTCAAACCCGGCCGGTGCAACACCACAAAGATCACCACAACACAGTGCACAATGGGGTCCAAGATGGCAAGGGGCAGGGCCTGCATACTGATCTGAGCATGGGGCATGCTCCTGGACACTGCCAGGCGGCGGTCCAAGCTCGAGGCCTTGTAAGTAGCACAGGCCGCTGACGAGCTCCAACCACCGAACTGATTGAACTCGTGGTCTGAAACCTGGTCAGCCTCCGCCACAGCCGTAGCCCCGCCAGACCGCAGAGACTGGGTCCCATACAACTGCCTCAGCTCATCAGCATCCAACCCCGATGCCTCCGCCAACATACGGAACAGGTACCGACGCAACTGCTGATAGTCCAAAGGACCACCCGACAAGCAATCCGCCTCCGGCCGACGGGCAAACCGCCTACCATCAATCTGCTGAAACAGAGGCTCATGCGGCAGGACCCCTCTGCTAATCTGAATGTCAACCCACCGCTGGAGCAGCTCAACCGGGCACAACTCCTGCCCCGGAGCCGCCCTGACCACCTCAACCACCTGGCCGAACCGATACTTATCCGTCTTCCTTTGCTCGAGGAACAGGCACATGTGGGTCTCAAAGAACCGCACGTTCACCACCCGCAAGGACCCCGCACAGTCATACCGCATGAATGCCACCCACATAGCGGACACCGTGACCGTAGCAAACATACGCCTAGTCACTCCCCCAGACCGAACCCAGCACACCGCACCCCGAACCACAAACTCATACTCAAGCGGCTCCTTCCTACTTCCTAGCCAACCTCCTGTCACCCAACCGGCGGTGAGCCGCCTCACGGACCGCAGCCACAAGCCTATGACCAGTGGGGTTCCTGTCTGCCGGAACCAGAGCATACTCATGGGCCCGAAAAATCATGCCAGAAGCAGTCTTAACCACAGAAAAGGTCTTGGCCGCATTGGCCACATACTGCAGATACAAGGCCACCGTGACCGGGTCAGCCACCACCGCAGTCCGAGGGGGGTCCCTCTCAGCACACCACCTCTGGTACCGCACAAAAGCCCGGGCATACCCATCAATGGTGCCCTGCTTCCTAGTCTCCAGCACCGCACCCTGGATGTCCCGCAGAAGCTGCCGCTCCAGAGGGTCCGTCTCCGAGAACCGCAAGCCATCCCAAAACTCCCCAGTGCCTATGGTGCCTGCAGAAAGGGCAGACCCCGCAAGAGCCCACGGCCCCAAGAACACCTCTCACAGCCACCAAGAGTGCAACGGGACCCGAGGCCCGCGGGCTCCCTCTCATCAAAGGAAACCCGCACCACCAGGACCCGAAACCGAGGCAACCCCACCCCCCGCTCATTGGCCCTGCCAAGACCAGGGAGAAAGGTGTCCGCAGACGGCTGGAGCTCAGTCCACTGGACCACACAATCAGCCAAATGCACCCCATCCGGGCACAGCAGCACCCACCACGGCTGGAAGACCCACATAGGGGCCACCACCGTAGCAGCTGCCCTCTCCGCCTGCAGAAACAGGAGAAGCCTGCCAATCAACCGAAAAGGAGGGTTGCACCAATTCACGTGCTCCCTCCAGTCCGACTGACTGAAAGTATCCACCCCAGAGGTGCCGGGGCAGTACCACGCACTGTTGAAACGGGGCAACAGACAGTTCTTGTCTGTAGCAAACCGATCACAAGTGTGCCAGTACCCCCCAGCAATCCAAGGATCCAGGAACTGAAAGATGGCCGGATTCAGCATCCAGTCATCATGGTCCTGGATCTTGGACAGACCGTCCGACCGAACCTCGAACTCCCTGGGAACCCACAAGGACGACAACACCACACTCTCCGCCATACAGAACCAAAAAATCTCAACCGCCAGTGCATGCAGCTCCTCATGCCTGCTACCACCCTCAAGGACAAAGTGGACCGCTTGGTTATCACAAATAACCAGCACCCGCTTGCCCCGAAGACGGCCCGAGACACTGAAACCCCGGAGGGAGTCAAGGATACCCCGCAACTCCCTATGTGTAGAGGACCGCAGCCTGTCCTCCAAGGACAGGTAACTATGCCCCTCCAACTCAGGACCCCCCCTCGGCCCCAGGGCACTCTCCAGCCAAGAGCCCCATGCCACCTCAGATGCATCACAATGCTCAACCTCTAACTGCAAACCTGAACCCCTAGGCTCCCAAATGCCCCGCTGAAACTGCCTAAACTCATCACCCAACCAGAACTCAAGCTCCCGCCTAAAAGCATCCGAGCCCGGGACATGGGATGCCCACGTACCCCAACACAAGGTGTCAGCAATCAGGACAGCCGCAGACCTAGTGAACAGCTTGCAGAGTGCACCAAGCACAAACCACTGAGCATTCACCAGGCCTGCAAACTTAGCCACAAGCCTCAGCGGCACCCGGCGGAAGCAAGACAGGATCTGCTCTGCGCAAGCCCTAATCTTTGCAACCGCCTTGACCGGAACAAACAGCCGCCTCCCTTGGAGGTCAATCCCAACCCCTATATGCACCAACTCACGGGTCAAAAACAGCTGGGACTTGGTCTCAGAGACCAACCAGCCTGCCAGCTCCACATCTCGGATAACCGAGCGGAGCTCACCCAAAGCAGCAGGATCCGTCAGGGAGGGGGCCCGCACCGCACAAATAAAGTCATCCACGTAGGGGTGCACCCGCACCCCCCGAGCCCGCCAACGGCCCACTAGCTCCCTGTTGATCTTAGTAAAGACCCAACAAGCCGGAGCCAATCCAAACGGCAGAACACAAAACTCATAGAAGACACCTAGCCACTCAACAGCCACATACTGCCGAGATCCCTCGTGCAGGTCAACGTGATAATAACCGGACTTATAGTCCCAGTAGAACAAGCCATCATCCGGCCGAAGCACATCAACAAACGGCTGCAAGTGCTCGTACCTAAACCGAGGAAAGTCAAGAAAGGAATTCAGGTACTTACCATTGAAAATCAGACGAAGCTTAACTCCATTGTTGTCTACCATAATCGGCAAGACAACCTTGGGCTTTCGGGCCGCTCTCCGCACCGCTCCCATCAACTCACACTCTCGCAAAGCCCCCGTGACAAATTCCGGAAACAAATTAGCCGACGAGTGATTGGGCAAGTGAATCGAGGGCGGGGGACGCCCGCTACTAAACCTCAAACTAAACCCGTGCTCAATCCAAGACATCACATAAGTAGAACGCACAAAAGTCCGCCAAAAGGAGGCGTGATCTCTAAGCCTGCCCGCAACTCGCGGCACAGCAACCCCCTGCTCAACGATTGCAACAGCATTCTCAAGCTCCTCTTCGGAAAACTCAACATCCAGACCTGGCAACAGCAACCCGCAAGCGAAGCACAAGCATTATGCATTATAAATTAGAATTGTTAAGTTAGGCGTTCCGCTCTAACATTCGTTCAAGCCTGGCGTTCCGCCAAGGCACACAGCTCGGCATTCCGCACGAGACAAGTCTTCTGCTACTGCAAGGAGACTACTGCAAGGCAGCATAAAATAGAGGGCTTATCCCTGGCCACGTCCACGACCCCTGCCCGCAGCAGGCAAGGAGCACTGGTTCTGGTGGTGGCCCCACTGTCCGCATCGGAAACAAGTTAGGTTCTGGCCAAAGCCACGACCACCTCCAGCCCCAGCAGTTGGGGGAGGCGAGAAAGGAGGCAGCTGCTGCTGAACCGCAGGCCTAGGGCGCTGATCCCTGGTCTTCTGCTTGGCTGCATTGGCCTTCGCCTTTGCTTCATTCTCTGCCTTAACTTCTTTCCGCGCGCGCCTACACGCTTTGTCTTCCTCATCATTCTCAGCGTAAGAACGTCTCTCCAATTTCTCAGCCATCTTCCATCCCACTTCAGTACCCTCGTCAACCACCATAGCCAAAACCTTCCCACGCTCTCTAGCGCGTGCGACGCCCTTCTCAGCCGTCTCGACACAAAAGGCAAGAGCCTCCACACCATTGGAAGGGAGTTGCGTACCCTCCAAGGCTTTGCGAGCCTCATCCAACGCTGCCCCAGTAGCCACGTGAGCGCCATAGTGGTGCTTGACCTCGTCGAATTGCTTCCGGACGCCCTTGAAGGAGTCCTTCTCCAATCCCGCGCGAGTCAACTCTTGGCGATCGTTTCCAGGAAGCCCATCGTAGTCGACAGCGTCCAACCAAGGGCGCTTACGCGCCCCCCCAACCGCCTGCAACGACTCCTCACGCAGGATAGACAACCTACTCGTAAAAGTGGCCATCTGCCGCATCAACTTCTCCTGTGCTGGCGCAAGAGGATCTCCATTTTCTAAGGCCCTAGCGGCTTCCACATACGACGCGTGCGCTTTCAAATCATCAACCTTCTGCTGGCAAGCGTTGACGTCGGTGAACCAATCCATGTCGATAATTCAAAATAACAATATATATAAAAAATTCGAACTGAAGAATAGTAAAAATTACAGCACTGAAAAAACCCCACAGAATTCCACAGTTAACGGCAACTGTCAAAACCGTTCAGGGAGGGCCTCTTCAGGCCTCCGCTGATCAGAAAACCTCAGTTTTCCGATCAGCTCCAGATGACTGTCATACTGACAGTCATCCTCCGCTGACCAGAAAACTCTCAGTTTCCGAAAGCATAAAGCTTCGGCCAGACACAAGTTAGATTATCTGTTTGTTTCCTAGCGAGCTTAGCCGGACAGCGTATCTGTCTTCCTCGCAGGTTATAGGCCGCACCGGCTTTCCGGTGATTCTGATGATGGCACAGCGCCTTGCTGTTGCCATGTTCGGCTAAGTAGGACGTAGGAGGGGCTGAGCGCCCACTTGGGCGGTGGTGTATTACTCATGGACCTACGCATGGACTTTTAGCTTGGCAGTGATGGCGGCACGCATTGTGCTCGCCTTCGCTGCGCAGGAGATCAGTTAGTGGCAGATTATTTTTATTTCGCGGCAGCATCGTCGCAACGAGGGTTAATCTGTTTCGTGCGCCGCTGGCTCCGGCGAGGTCGTTCCACACGTGACTGATTTTGGCCGCTCCCATGGTTCCGCTCACGACCTGTGAATCTTGATCTGTACGGCTGAGACTTCTACAAACTATCTGGCCGCTGTAAGCGTTCTTACACCATCTCCCTGTTTAGCTCAGCCTTCTCCCCTGTCTCTCCATCATGGTTACCACAGCAAATAGAGTGACGCGGTCTCGCGTCCGTAGATTAGAGACGATTTTTGATGACGTTGGTGCACAGCACGCTGCGACACCGCACACACCGCAGCTGCCAGCTCCGACCACTGCAGCTGCGAAAGAGATTCTTGAGAAATGTCAGCGGCTTGCTCGGGAAAATTTCGACAGAAAGGTGGCCAAGACCGTTGCCACTAAGATTCTAGGCGACAAATCGGAGCGCTTTGCAGGGACAGAGGCAGACGCAGTGGACATTTTTTCACAGTTGATGCATGAGCTCCGCACGCAGTTTGTGCTTCAGTCATCGGCGTTTGCTCCCCTGTTTGACTTGACTGACATGGCAGTTGAGGCTAGGCATGAGGCGAATGAATTGTTGCTCTCGGCACTGACATTTCTGGCTCGCCCTGGCTCGCCTGCTCGTGACTGGCTTGAGGCCTCTGGGTCCGACGTTCCTGGAGATGGCAAGCGCGCTGCCCTTGAGGTAGTGCGCATGCTCCAGGAACGCTCGGAACCCTTTGACTCTTTTGAGTTGCTGCTGGCGGTCCGCATTCCCAGCAGCAAAGATCCTGACCGTGGCATCCGCGAGTTCAATGGCCTGTTGAGGGACGTTCAGCGTTCCCACAACTTGCCAGAGGACGCGGTGAAGCGGCAGTTTCTAAAGGCTCTCGGCGATTCGTGGCTATACCGTGATTTGGCTAACTCTCTGGCTCGAGCTGACCAGCGGCAGGGCGTGTCTCTCCTGACTATTCAGGCTCGTGTGCGGGAGCAGTTCCGCCACGGCCTGAAGGTCTCTGACGCCCCTGTCTCTGCCCTGTCATTTGGCGATGGCGCGTCTGACCTGGCTGCGGCGTTGTCCAGTCTGCAGAAGCAGCTGGAGCGCATGCAACAGGACATTCGTGACCTGAAGCGGCAGAAGCGGGAAGGGCCTCCGCCTGCGGGCAAGCACCTTACCCGCTCTGCTGCCAAGCTTCATCGTGCTGGTGTTCGGCCACTTGGCACCGCTCCTCCTGTCTCATTTGACAAGAAGAGTGGTGCCTTCGTGCCCCACTGCAAGAATGCGGTGTGTGCACAGAGTGGTTTAAAGCACTGGCATGCTGAATGCCCCAACGGCGGTCTTCACTCTGCCCACTATTGTAGTGCGGTTGAAGACTACGAGACTGACTGCTTGGCTGTTCGTTTCCAGCGGTTCTATGACGCTGGGGATGAACATGCCTTCGAGTCGCTCTGCACGATGGAGGGTCGCCCAGAGGTGTGCGAGCTGTCGGCACATTCTTTTGTGACGGCTGAGCCCACGTCTCTGCGGCACTTTCGGGATGCGGCGGCTTCCGCTCAGGATGCGGCAGCTGACGAGGGCTCGTTCCCGCTGGTTACGTTCCACTCGAGGTGCACAGGACTCGATTCCGCCGCCGCCTGCGGTTCGGGATCCCTCTGCACTCGTGGCTGGTGGTGTGCCTACGGCTCATGACCCACCAGTGGCTGTCCCTGGCTCTCTCGGCTTGCCTGGCTCTATCCCATCGCTCCAGCTTGGCGACTCTGCACCGGCTCCGCTGTTTGCTGGCATGAGGATTGAGGCCTCTGACGTTGGCTCTGAGGTCTCTGACAACGACCAAGACTCTGACAATGACTCTGACGGCGGGCAGCAAGTGGCTTTTGACTCCTTCGGCACTCTTGAGCATGACTCTGACAGGGGGGCATCGCCACTGTCAGCTCCGATGTGCCGTCCACGGGCTCCGCCGAGTTTTCTCCGATGTGCGTTGATGTCCTCGATGCTCTGCTGTTCTCTGCTGGCCAGTGCTACGGCGTCTCTGGTTGCCGTGGGCGGTGGTGACAGGGGCCTGGTTGAGCCCGGAGTCACCGTCCATCGGTCTACTGGGGATCTCTTTGCTTCGGATCCGCCACTTGGCTCTCTGGACATCCGTGATTGGCCGCCGGACGATCGAGTTCTTTTATCTCTTTCTTCGATGTTCAAACCGCCATGGGAATCTACTTGTCTGAGTTCTTCAGTTGATTTACTTTCTGCTGTGGAACCGCCTTGCCCACTTGGGCCTGGTGGTGCTCAATTTCGACAAAACAGTCTGCAATTCACTTCGGGGCTACTCTGTATTTACATCCCAACCGCTGAACTCGGCTCTGCTGACCAGCTTCAAAGTGGCTGAGTTTCTAGTCAATCATCCTGGCAGCTTGATTAGCTTTAGCCCAGTAGTGGGATGACCGGGTCAAGACCCCGGCACCCAGCTAGAAGTGATCGGTTTCCACCGAGTTGCACGTAGGTGTTTGTTTTTTATCACGTGGCTGTATACCCTGTACCTGCCTTGCTAGGTAGTCACACCCACGGGTGGTGTGCTGGACTTCGGGTTTAGGCTTAGTTATTATGGGCTCTGACTAGCCCCTAGCCTGACCCTGCTTCCGTCTCGTGTCCGTGACATCCTAGCACTGTACTGTACAGTAGTACAGTACAGTAGTACAGTCATCGTTTCACTGTCTGGGTTTCCGAAAGCATAAAGCTTCGGCCAGACACAAGTTAGATTATCTGTTTGTTTCCTAGCGAGCTTAGCCGGACAGCGTATCTGTCTTCCTCGCACCCCTTCCCCAAAAGTTACAGGCGTTCAACAATTTATTTTCCAGGGTAAACGGATTACTATGGGAGGCTTATTAATATATCACATGAATTTTGTGTTTTTGGAATACGAAGTGTTTCTAAGAAAAATCGAATCTAAAAATCCAGACTGCCCACGGGAGTGGGCCTGCTTCTGACCATCTTCCATTTCTAAGTTGTTGGAAACAGACCTCTCCTACTTCAGCGATTCTGAACTTTTGTTTGCACAGCTTATTGTACGTAGTCCACCAGAACCCATCTGGAGAGAAACCATCCCACTGTGGAGCAACCACAGAGGCTGACGCTTTCTGTTCTCTAAGATACATCAGGAACGGTCCCATTAATGCAAAAGGCGGATTAGCATAACAGTTCAGTCCAGCTAGTGGATAGGCAAAGACATTGGTGCCACAAGCTTCTTTCTCTGGCAGCCTTGAGCAAAATCGCATTTTGGGACATCCCCGAACATTAGCCGTTGTTGCGAAGCAGTCGATGTTGTGCCGTCCAAACATCATGTTCAACAGAGGAGAGAACCGTGGCATTAATGAATAATGAGACCCTTCATCCGGGACTACAATAGTTCCATCAGGTCCCCTTGAAAAGGAAACCACCTTCAGCTCCAAGTTGTTATCCGCGACAAATCTATAGAGCTTTTCTGCCAAGTCCTTGCATGCTTTCGCGCCCAGGTTAGACGAGAGGATTCTCGATGAATCCCAAATATTTTTATCCAAGATTATGTCCCAGCGTTGCGGGACCCGTTCTACTGGGATTTTGAACAAGGCTTCAGAAATCAAAATTGACTGATCCACCGACGAGCAGGTTCTCAAATCTCGATAACACGAAATTTCATCTTGGAATTCCCCTGCTCTGATTGATGCCGTGACTTTTGTACCATCGACGTTTGTATCCACGAGTATCGAGCAGTGGGCCTGCTTCCTAAATGCGGACACCTTAATCAGCGACGGCTGGAAGAGTTGACCCAAGTAGAGTTTGAAATGCCTCATCTGCTTACTGTTCAGGAAAAAACTTTTTCTGCAGAATTCGTGCCTCTTTGCCAGGAAGGCATACAGCTTCCTGCATGCAATAAGGATGCCCGGGGCTGCGATTGACATTGAAACCAACTTTCCTGCCACTCTTTCCAGGTCCCTGGCCGAAATACTTGACGAAGCTCGCAGGTCCGTTGCCAGGCTCAAGAACTTATCCCATTTTTTCAGCGGGATGAAGAATTCCTGCTTCGCAAGGTCAATACCAATGCCTAGCCAGGTGATGGTTAAGGACGGAATGAACTCCGTCTTCTCCAGATGAATAAAATATCCTGCCGCCGTCATGCATGACGAGACAACGAACGCCGAGATTTTGGCTCTTTCATGTTTCGTAAGAGTTGAAGCTCCCACTGGGGCCGGCCCCCCGGCATTATCATCAATGTAGTATAAATATGGTATCCCCAGCCGCCGGATGAATCCCGCGAATTCTCCCGCGAAGGCGCTATAAATGACCGGCGCTAGCTTCCATCCAAAATTGAGAACTGTATAGACGTAATAAACGCCATCCCACAGGAAACCCATGTACTGTTGCGACTCCTCTGTAAGCATCACATGGAAGAATCCGTTCGCTTGGTCCATAATAAATGCCGGATCCCCCACCTCTAGGATTTGTGGAAGCATTGTCACCGACTCGTAGGTAAACGGAATATCCTTACACCAAAGGTTAAGGAATCTTGCATCGTTGATCTTTCTTGGTTTGGCTGGCTCCACTCCTACCGGCATAACAAGATGCGGGGGAGAGCATTCCCCTTCTTTGCCCCAGACTCTTATCGCTCCCCACCTGAGCTCGTCCTGTATCTTCCCAGAGATCCAGGGGATCAAATGATCTGGGATCGCATGATTCTTGAACTGCATCCTCGGGGGTGTTCTTGAGTCGAAACGAGCCCCTTCGTAAGTGCCTGAAAAGTGTTGGAAGAAATCCAAGATGGAGACTCCATTCTTTGCCCATTCTTTGACCAGCAATCCCATCTCTGATGATGTTACCACCGTGTCCCAGAACTGGGTACACTCATGGATAGTTCCCACCCGGAACTCCCCCGGATCCCTAGCTGGTGCGGAAAGGGGGTCCGGGACCAAATTACCACTGAGGGCATCAATTACTGAAGGGGCCAAGGTGTCCCGCCCTTGGGCTTCACATGGCCCTAAGGACTGTTGCCTGTCCATCACTTCCCGGGCACTGTCGAATCCTTTTACTGCCATGGTAATAAATGCAAGCGGGTCTCTCACACTTGTCGTAGCCGGCATGCCAGAATCCAGTGCGAAGTTGGCCAGGCTGTCAGCCAGTTTATTGTGGTCCCGTGCCACATGCTTGAAATTGAAAACACAATCCGGGCGCAAGGCCATGTGAGCTTTCCCAACGATAAGTAGTCTCTCCAAGTCTTTTGCGATAACGTTACGGGAGCCCGAGAATGCTGACACCACCAGCTCCGAGTCCCCAACAATTGTTGCTGTGGTCAAGTTCCATTCTATTGCTCTTTGGATTGCAATCACGGCCCCCACGAATTCTGCATAATTATTCGTCTTGGATCCAAGGCGCCCGTAGTCCCGGGTCCACTGTTGACCTTGTTCTGAGCAGAGTGCCACCCCGAACGAGGCTTGCCTCAAATCCGGCGATGCGTTAAAGCGGCATGCACCATCGAAGAAAAGCAATCCCTTCCGTGGGGCTGAGTTTGGCTCGTGTCCCTGTTCGAGACAACAACCACACCAGAGCACTCTTCCTTTCAGGAGAAATGCTCCTCGAAAATCGCACCCCGGTCTCTACCGGGCCCCAATCTTGTGGAAAGGGATGGACGATTTTCGAGCCTGGCCACTTCCGGTGTGCTACTCGTGTAGAGTAACCCACCCGTTGTGGTCAGTACTCTAACCGTCCAGCATCCCCATGTTAAAGGGAGGCTTCTATGACGGACGGGACCAGGTGGTCCGTGCAGGCAAGGTAATTGGCATTAATTGCCTGTATCCGCGAAGCACTCCAACTTGAGATATGCATCCCAAAGTCCGAAACCCAGTGTTCCGAAGCTGATCCCGAAATCTAACGTAGAGCAAAAAAAGCAAATCCAATTATCGAAATCCAGGATCCCGAAGGCTGAAATCTGAAAATTTAACGTAGAGCAAAATCAGCGAAATCGAAATTTCGAAAATCTAACGTAGAGCAAAAAAACAAATCCAAAATTCGAAAATCCAGCATCCCGAAGACTGAAGACTGAAAATCTAACGTAGAGCAAAATCAGCCAAATCGAAATTTCGAAATCTAACGTAGAGCAAAAATACCAAATCCAAAATTCGAAAAATCCAGCATCCCGAATTTGAAATCTGAAAATCTAACGTAGAGCAAAATCAGCCAAATCGACATTTCGAAAATCTAACGTAGAGCAAATTCACAAAAATGCAAAATTAACTTATCAAGCAAATCCATATCACATACAACAATGCATTTCAATTTGGTATTTAAACCTGGAATCTGATGTTACAAGGTAAGACAGGCATCCTGGCCCGCTCCCAAATATTGATACACTATATACATATTATACAGACCAGCATTCTGGCAACTTTTGACGATTTCTAAACAGGCTCCCTCTGAGGAGGTGGTGGCAACTGAGGCAACTGGTTTTGGTTATTCCTATTGTCATTCTTATTTCGTTTGTCCACCCAAGTCACATTGATGGATCCATCCTTGTTCAACGCATAAGGGGACTTGCAGTCCCGCAGCATATGTGACCCCTGGCATTTTGGACATTTGGCATTACCATCTGCAGGGGCTCCCGGTTTTGCAGTAACATGCTTAGTGGCTCCCGATAACGAGGCCTTCTTGGATTGGGTTTTAATGAACATCTGCAATTCTGACTCGTGCGCATCATCCTTCTCACACTCTGGAACTGTAGCCCTTATTTGTTGATGTGCAAACAGGGCAATGTGATTGTCCGGCAAGGACGCATCCCTAGTACCTCCTGCCAACTCCCTCTCGATGAGAGTGGCAAGGGAATACAAGGACTGAGGAGTCTCCGGCTCCCTCGAACTAGCTCCCGGCAAACCAAAAGCAGCTGCCACCTTTCGCATCAGCTTCGGTATCTCCGGCACCGATTTCCCCGGGGTCAGGCACCAGTCCAACAGCTCGCTTCTCAATCGGTGTGCTTTCAACCAGTTGGAGACCCCCTTGGTCTCCTCTTGCATGGATCTTTGGAGCACCGAGTCCACGTACGCCTGAATGTCGAATCCCGGCGTCATCGATGATGCCAATCCCAAAGGAGCCTGCTCCCTCATGCCACCATCCATCTTCATTTACTTGAGGTTGAGGAAACACTCACATATCGTCCTTTGCCTCGATACAAACATGCATAATAATGTGTTACAACAGTAACATCTTCTCGCCCCCACTTGGACAATGCACGTAATGCAATAATCATAAGGGGTCATAATCTGAGGCAATCACATCACCCTCCCTAATCATTAATTCCAGCATCAGCTTGTCACGAGCATGCAATTTTTCCATCGATCGGATCAAAGAAATTTTCATACCTATCCTCACATCGAACAAAGCAATCATAGTCATCATAAATGCAGTACTTATTGTCCAACATTACAGGAACTATTTCGTCATCATGACGACGATTAGAGCAACTTCATCATCATGATAACAGCAATAATTTCAATCCTATTTTCAGCAATCCTCACAGCAATTCAAGTTGTAATATAACAAATTCATATTTTTCAATATAAACAAATTCATATTTTCAAATAGCATTCATCTCAATTGCAGCAATTATTTATCATCATAATAACAGCAAACAATTTCAATCCTAATCACAACAATTAATGCCAAATTTTTGAAACAATGCAACAATCAGGAAATTACAACTCTCATGCAAGACTGCCCTCAGAAAAATAATACAACTATATCTACCACAGATATGTGAATCTGTCCTCCCCATATGGGAGTTCATCCACAATCAGCACAGATCTACACAATGGACATCTGACTACTTTTCTATAGGTCATGGTGAAAACAGCATGTATTGCTGCTGGCTGGACCAAGCTGGTCAAATGGTACATTTCATTCAGGCCATCGAAACAGGCTACATGATAGTGGTGATTGCATGCAGTTGACACACACGGCATCTCTCCTAGCAGGCTGGCTAGGCAAATGGCACAATCATCTCCCACCGTTGGGGCAGTCAGAGTTCTTGTGAGCACCACTTCATCATCAGCCTCCCGAGCCTGCAATATCAACCAATTTTTGTCAAGAAGGCCCATAACCAGGAGCTTACATCCGACCAGATATTTTGGAACCAATTGTCCACATAAACAACCCCCACGGGGTACAATGTCCCTCCAAGAGGAGACACCTCACAGATTGAGGATTTCAGACAACAAAAAACCCCCACGGGGTACATACTCTTCCAAGAAGAGCCTCACTCAGTGTGAGGATAACCAAGTTCTTGTTGTCCCCACGGGACACAAGCAACATTTTAAATTCAAACTTTTTAAAGCAAGTCAAAACTTTTTAAATTGGCAGGCTACAAACAGCAGCATAAAAGTTTACAAGAACCAAATTTCACCACCTAGGAAGCGCCCACAAGCCCAGGCACTGCGCTCCTAGATTACTGCAAGGGCCCTAACTAATTACTCTTTGTGACACGAGGACGGGGACCGGACTATTCTAAAAGAGGGGAAGAATTCCTAACTAGTGAAACGGGTTGAACAGGCTGATTAAGTTTGTATCAAACTACAGGGAAGGAGAAGGCCCTAGCAAATTAAACCGAAACGAATTCAAATTTCTAAAGGAAAAGAAGAGGGCAAGCAGGAGCGCTCGGGCTAGCTACCTGGGCTGGTTGCAGAGGTTCTTGTGCTTGGCTTGCGGGGGGGTCGAGGCCAGAGAAAAGACCTTGCTCCGCATTCGGGTCCGTGTGCGGGCCGAACCCCGGCGGGTACGTCGGGGTCTGCGCGGCTCCCGGCCGGACGTACAACGGGGACGGGGGCCGTCGGGGGCCCGTGCCCTCGGTGACCGGGACAACTGGAGGCGTTTGGTGTCCCGATTCCCGGGACACCAAGTCAGTCGGGACGTCCCCCATTGGCGGGGGGACCGGCCCCCCCGCGTTCAGATCAGTACGCGGGGTCAAAGTCACAGGTGTAGCCATATCCCCCGTCGGGGGCGTACGTGACCTCTCCAGCACCTCGCGGAAGCTCTCCAAATTCCGAACCATAGTTGCTCTGGACTGGTTGTTCGACACCTCCAGACCAGGGACCTTGGCACAGATCTTCCGAAGGTGCTCGGTCTTAAAGATTGAGGGGTTCAAAAGTAATTCCTTGCTAGGCAGCACGAAGAAGTTAAGTCCAGTAAAGGCGTTCACCGTCAGGTCGGGAATAGTCAGCCTTTCCTCCGTCGCGTGGTGGACTTCATCGCGGGACGCCTGCGGACGGAGAGGGAGGCTGGCCCCCCCCGCAACATCCTCCGCCAAGGACGTTCTCTGCAGCACATTTCTTGCCGGAGGAGGAGAGTCAGCGCGTCCAGGGGCAGCTTGGTCGCCAAACGACAATTCCTGCAACAAGGACGGTCCGGACGGCGACTCCGGCGTTTCAACATTCTCTCGGGACCACCTTTCCCCCGCGTCGACCACCTCGTCACCGTCTTCAGATTCATTAAGACCCAACGAGCGAAAGATTGCGGGCTCCTCCCGCGGAGGGGAGACCCGCAGAGCCGCGGTCGCTGCATTAAACGCGGACGACATAACGTTGGGCACGGAATTCTCATCAAGCAGACGGGGCCGTGCGCTGCGGGAGGCGCGGGTCGCCCTCCGCAAATCAGAACTAGTAGCGATTGCTGCGGAAACCATGATTGTAAGAAGAAAACTTGCGTTAGGAAACGGAGAAGAAAGACGCAGCAATCGTCAGCAGGTAGGAAAAGTGAAGTATTTTCACCAATTTCCGACTTAAGAGCGACACTCTGCGACACTTGGACTACGAAGCTGGAGGTGAACCGCCACTTCGCGATTCTTCATTTCCGCGATCCGAGGAGTGAGATCGGACGATCCGTCTCCTGAATGACGGTCATCACTGATGACGGAAGGAAAGTCGGCGATCAACAGTACAGTACAGTAAGCCTTATAATGATAAGTCCTATAATGATATAAGCCTTATAATGATACCCGACCGAGACCACCAAGTTGGCAAGCCTTATAATGATAATTATCATTATAAGGCTTAGTAAGTCCTATAATGATATATACATATACAACTACAGTACAGTAAGTCTTATAATGATAAGGCCTATAATGATAATTATCATTATAAGGGCCTATAATGATAATTATCATTATAAGGCTTAGTAAGTCCTATAATGATATAAGCCTTATAATGATAATTGACCGAGACCACCGCCATTATCATTATAAGGCTTACTGCACTGTACTGCAGTTTTCGCTCCACAAACATATAAAGAGCAGAGGTATTTGGCACGTTGGCACGTATTTGGCACGATTATGAAGAGCAGGCGAGGGGTCTGCAGTTTTACTCTTTCTCGCGACCCTTCTCTATGCAAGCGGGATTTGGACGTTTATTTATCGTGGGTATGCACGTGAAAAAAGAGGGCCATAGCCAGGAAGTCGTTGGGTTTTGATAAATATACTGATTTGGTGAGAGAACGAAGGTAACGTGCTTTCAATGATGCCCTTCGGTACCGTTTAGAACACCTAAGCCACCATGGAGTTCTTGGCAATGGGTGCTCAGTGAGATCTTTGATCAAGACACCTTTAAGGATGTCATCTGCTTCCATGTATTCGATGGGTTGTTACATGCGATGAGATCTATTGAGTTGTTTGAGGAGGCGTCATTTTTTTCAACTCAATTCTCACCTGATCGCACTTTATGATATTGTACTAATCTGAATTTCTGACACAATATGACCAGGTAGGAGACCTTTAGGTGCACGCAAACGAATATGCGTGAAGATAAAGAGCGACATGTGGTGGTTGTCGGTGGAGGTCTCATAGGCGCCTGCACTGCGTATTTCGTTGCGAAACAAGAAAATGTTCGTGTCACGGTTTTAGAGCGAAGTAGTGCGTACGCAAACGTGACTTCTTACGCGAATGCTGGAAGATTTGCCGTGACGCAATTTATTCAAGGCCCGCCTGCAAATCCAACCATGATATCCGAGGCACTGCAAATGATATTGCCCCAGTTCTTACGAGCGTCACCATCAAGCGCGTACATACCGACGTCGGAAGGAGTGCCCCCCACACCGCCCTTCGAATACAAAAAGTCAGCAGAGATGTCTACTGCGCTCGTCGGTTGGGGTTTGTGGTACCTCAGAAACTGTACCCAAACACGGTTCGAACATAACAAAGAGAGTGCGCAACTCCTAGCAGCTCGAAGCATCAACGCAATGGATACTGTAATGCGTGAGTTGGGGAAATACCGGCATAAATTATTCGAAGTACATCCTGGGGCTCTATTCACCTTCAACGATAAAAACCACTTTGATTCCTTTTCTCACAAAGCCGAAGTAGTCCACGAATTCAGTGAGAGCCTCGGTAGGTTAGCCTCGGCGCCTTCATGGAATTTACTTTCGTGTGATGAGTGCCTCAAGAAGTTTCCATTTATGCGGACTTGGAGGAACCCCTCTTCAGATTCACTGCCAATCTCACAGATTCACGCAAACGTCGGTGGAGGTTGTGTAGAAAGCACTGACTGGACCGTGGACGCGCGGAAGTTCACACACGCCGTTGTCTCGGCATTGGAGAAGACTGGAAAGGTTGAATTCAGGCTTCGCACTCACGTTCAGTCTCTCATACAAGAGAACGGAAGAGTTTCTGGGGTGCACCTAGATGATGGTGAGACAATTCTGGCTGATGATTTTGTTTTGTGCATGGGGAATGACACGCCCGGACTGGTTCAGCCTCTTCTCGGAAGCTTCCAAACGTTGCCTATCGTAGGGATGCAGGGTTATACTGTAGACCTGCTGGGATGCCGCAATGTGCCGAGTGTGTCGATGGCTGACCTCGGCAGTAAAGATATCAACTGGCAGTTGACACTGTACTCCAAAAGTCGCGTTCGTATTACTGGCTTCGCGAACTTTGCGAGCACTCTTGACAGTGATGCGGCTCGAGGAGAGCTGGCCAAGGAGCAGTTACTGGCATATACGAGATTTGTGCTTCCGAATATGACGTGGCAGCAGTCTGAAACTCAGTGGGCTGGTCTTCGACCTATGTCCCCAGACAACTTGCCTATGATCGGCAAAATATCCGGCTATCAAAATGTTTATGTGAACTGTGGGCAAGGTTCTCTTGGATGGACCATGTCTGCGGCCTCCGGATCCATCTTGGCCGATGCAATGTTCTGCTCGAAGGAAACACTCTCCCACAACGACGCCACTCTGATCGAGCGGCTTAGCCCAAATCGGTTTTCTTTGTCATCTTTTTTCGGTGTCAGTTGATAACGAAACGAAGGGACAATTGAAAGAGCTGACCCTTATATGGTTCCTTGTTGCCGAGATCCCCATACAATTTGCCTATGTTCAGCAATTAATTTGTATGGCATTTGTCCGATCATGGGTATTGACTATTGTCTGTGCTGTTTGTAACGGTCAGGATCCCTAAATATTGCTTCCAAAGTCAAACCTCGGGTTTAGATAGACAACATCGTTGCAAACCTGAACTAACTTTGAGCATTTGCACGCTTTGTAAGGCCATACCAACTTGCCGAGAAATAGTGCATGGTAGATAAGGTGGATACCATATCGCATTGAGACTTTAGTGTCGAAATAACCAGACCGAATAAGTTCATTGCTACAAATTAATCATGTTTATATTAGGGTAACATCCGTGCCACATAACGAGGAGGAAACATGCAGTTTGATTGCGATCAAGAAATTGTACCTCGGGTTAATCTTCTTCTTCAATCCCGATCATTCCGTTATCCATTTGCGTGAAGATTAATCAATTATACGTCAGGATGTTTGACTTGTATGCTTCCGATCATTCCGTTATCCATTTGTGTGATTCTTCTTAGTTACATTATCGATGATTCATATACTCATGTAATCCCTTGGCAAACTTTGGAATCAGGTAAGGCATGTGGTAACTGTGCACGTGCTTCAGCTACCTTGCTCACTGAACTCGACCTTCCATTATTGCAGCAGCATCCGAAGTGTTGAAGGAGTTTTCAGAGTTGTCACGATATTTGTGCACAACCGTTTTAAATGAATATTACTCCAAAAAGCTCCAAAGAAAACGTAGTTAATGCGTGATATAAAGCCTAAGGTGTACATTTCGTAATTGTAATCGATGGAATGGATGGCAAGTGTTCGGCAACCAGCGAATTCGCGAAGGTTTGCGGGTTGCGTAGCACACAGACAACGTCTGTGTGTCATCAACGCGTTCGTGGTTAGTACAATGCGCCTAATTTGTAGATCTGCATTGCATTCAAATGGACGACACCCGGGTGCGAAAACGGTTCAATAAGGCCTTGCACAAACAGTAGATGCCGACAATAAGCGAAGAGGTTTTCAGAATTCAAGGCTCGCGCAGCCGGTGCATGGATATGATCGGTGGGTGGGTAAATGTACCTGGAACGAGCAAGCTGAAAATGTGAGTACACGAACCCAGAAACCCGATCTATACGACGGATAGGTGTTTGGTACACGCTGTGTGAAATTATTATCATATAGTTCGGGTTAGTAGGTGCGGCCGCGGAGACTGTAAAACCCCTCAAAGTGTCGTCAGGTCGAATCGCATCAACCTAACACACCCCCGCGTACTACAATGGCATAGAGGTCAGTGTCAATTTCGTACACACGCGCGCGCGCACACACACACACACACAAACTCCACCGCAAACGGTGTGAGAAGCTTCTAAAGTGGGGCATTTTCATACCGAGGCAAGATCAGCCCGCGCAGCGAGTCCCAGAGGGTGAAGGCAAAATTATGTAGAATAGCTAGCCATGGCTGCAAAACGTTCAGAAACAAACATCGCAAAGTCGTCCAATGTCGCCTGCTCGACGGGCCAATGTTCAAAACACAACCGAAATTTGTGGGTGTGCATCTGCTGTGGTTCGAGTGCTGCGGAAAGAATCGTTGACCGCAAAGTTGCATCGGCTTGATTGAGGTGAATGGAGTTTGTAAAAGCCCATGACGGTATCGAAGATGCCACCAGTGATTGTGTTTGCGGCATCAGAGTTAATATTAGAGCTGACCATACCGGACGCAATAAAGGCAGCACCAACGCTACCAAGCGCCGACGGACGAATTTGCAGCAGCAGCGCACCCGTCGGAGGGGAGACGCGCGGTGCAACATGTTGACCCTTGCCGCCGGCAAGAACCATCGTAGGCACGAATGCCGCCGCGTCGCATAGTACCGGTAGTGCACACGGCGCCAGAATACTCGCCATGCGGGCGAAGCTGGGCACCTCATCATCCCATCACGTCTGCCCTAAGGCGGCGGTAGGTGGGGCTGTACATTCATCTCGGCGCACTCGGGATCCTGGGCGGACTGAGAATCCTTGAATGACGCGACAGGTTAAATGCAGTTATTGCTTTACAGTAACAACATCTTTATTATTCGTTTCGTTGTTGTGTCATACGAATTTCTGCGGATCGTAAGGCATTGCGAGTTCACGTGAGGAGTTCTCAGCAACTTGGCCGCCAAAAAATCCGCGGAAATAAGTCGAGGAGTGAGGCGCATCATTGTCCGTTGCATCATCGCAGAGCAGTTCCCCGAAATTGGGGTGCTGACCGCGCGCCATCTCGCATCACATGTCAGGAAGAAGAAAATGAAAAAAACAAGAAAAACATGTGCCATATCAGTTTATTTTATATATCCGAACGAAACGGGTGCATGAAAATCAATCGCACTGATACTTATATCCGGTAGAAGCCGTGGAGTAATTTATGGGGCACCTCTAGAAATGCCTGCAATTTTCTCCTCGATATTTCACCTGCAGATCGGACATCGTCAGCCCCTTCTTCGGAAATATGCTGCCCCGGGCGATCTGAGATCGCGCCCACAAATTATGGAAATCCGAAAGAGGGAAAATGTGGGATTTGAAGGGCCCGCAGGGTCATCGTTATGACATACCATGCCATGGACATGATTATCATTTTGAGGGGAAGACTTGGCATTTTACCACAACAGATTCACGTGCCTAAGTGCATACTGTATCAGAGGTTATAGATCGCATGCTTACAGAGGGCAGCAAATTGTCTTTCAAGGAATAATTGAATATCATGATATTGACAAAGTGGCGTATCCTGTATATGATTTTTGATATGATGTATAAGTGATTGAACAAATAACCGTGTGATTGCAGCATGTAGAAGGATGGTGTGAAATGAATGATTGAATAATCCGTATCATGGTAGTAAACACTTAAAGCCATTAACGAATCAAAGGATTTTACAAAATGAATATTTTTTTCTCTTAAAAAATCGTCTGCGACGGGCTCTTTTATCGGATTTTTAAGCCCGGCTCGCGCCGGCATATGCATTTTCCCGAAGTAGGTCAGCCACTCAGCGTGGAGTAGTTTGCTGGTCGCGTGGACGCTAATTTTAACGAAGAACAAGGATGCAAAGCGTTCGCTCGCTGTTGGTGAGGAAAATCAAGATGCAATTACTGTAATGACATTATAATCAAATGTCACATTAGCGAACAGGGACGCCCGGACCCCGTCGAGAAGGCCTGGCTGCTCCTCGGAACCCGGGCCTTGGTCGTATATCACGACAGAATATTTTAACAGATTCGGTCACACACGAAGTATTCCAGAGCGCGGCAGAAGATATTCACGCATGGCTAGCTGGATGAAGCAACGGACAACGACGGATTCGTCGTGACGGAATTTGGTCGTAAGACCATCTCCGACATCATCACGAGTCTACCACAACATATTTACCAGAGGTGTCGGCTTATCGATTGATCTCGAGGCATAAGCGCTTATATTCTGAAAATAGTCCCTGTCGCCGAATTGATGAGTACATGATAAGGTGGTCCCCCATACGTCGATTTTTGGGTGAGGCTGATTTAATCAGGTGGTTCGTCCAGCATTCATCCTCCAGCAGGCGGCATAAGCGCTTTTTCCAATATAATAGTTATGTATTAGAGATATATTTGATATGATATAAGCACTATTTCCGGGGTCAGTGTGTATGGTTATGTCTCGTTGATATGATATATACCGCTTATATAAGCCCACACCCCTGATCTTTACTCTGCAAAATGTTGTGGTAAACATCACCAGAGCCATTGCAGATATATTTTCGGAACAGGGGTTAGCGTTGTTGTGTCAGGGCATGTAGCAGGAACTGTAGGTAAAGTGAATTTTCTTCTGATTTGGAATTAATGATGTTCATACACAAGAGTTTCATGGCAATTGTTAACGAATCATGCATCTGCATACTTCCTTAATTCGGAATACAAAACACTGATATTTAGACACAATACGCCTACCACTTTTGTTTTGCATGACTCTCAAAAGGTGTACGTTTGCACTTCAAACGATCCCCAAGACGACTACCTCCTCATGTCCTGTCATGTGACCCTCTCATCTTCCAGAACATGCGCCCCACTCCCCGGACAGCGTGGCCGGGGAGACTCATGGTTGTCTTTAGTACCTGCTCTGAAACACCAAAAACATCACCTTGAGTGTGGAACATGTAATCACTCACTATCCCAGGTTCATTCAACACGGCCACTACAACATGATTGATGTTTGATGGCAGCGGCATTCCCATGGCTGCACATTTCCGTCCATAGGGGTAAAATACAACAGAAGGCGCCCGCTGGTCAAGCATAAAATGCACCAATCCAGCATCTCAAGCATCAAATGCACCAATCCAGCATCACAAAACTACCTTCAATTTCCAGGAGCACGATAGGGCTGGAGGACTGGCTATGCGGGAGAGGCAAGTGTTGCACAACCCTCTCACAAGAACTCTGCGGTACTGTTGGTGCATTTGCATTCATGAAGGACGAATGATCACTGAGTTGAAAGGAAAGGGCGACGTACTGGTGGCTGTTGCCACACGCACAGGGCTATGGGCTAAATTGGTGAGCAGGGCAACGTACTGGTGGCTGTTGCCACACGCACAGGGCTATGGGCTAAATTGGTGAGCAGGGCAACGTACTGGTGGCTGTTGCCACACGCACAGGGCTATGGGCTAAATTGGTGAGCAGGGCCTTCCCAGGGCTTTTCCGGATCTTAGGACTGGCTCCACCAGGTGATGGAGAGGATCTCAAATACGGTCCTGTAACACGGTTCCCAGCACCGAGTGAGTGACAAAACCCACAAGACTGGTCCTGGCTGTTCGGGATGTTGCATTTTCAATGCGTTCGATTTGGTTGCTTCTAGCTGCTTTGGGGATAGCGTCGTTGGCAGGACCCCCTTTCAAGCGGTCTCAAGCCGGCTGAATTGGATCATCAGATGCGCACACCCCTGCTTGTTCCAGAACGAGAGGATGATGACAAATTTAGGAGGACTGCCAGTTAGCTGCAACTCCACCCATGACAGGATGCCATAGATCACCCCAGCACTCATGGGGCATTAGAGGCCCATCACCTGTTGCCCCCTCTTGCGCGCCAGCTTGGTACCAAGTCTCAGGCGTTGCAGGGCCCATCTTGGGAGAATTCGGGCCATCCGTCAATGCAGTCGTGGCATCGAGCGGCGTCATCCCATCCGGGGCACTCTCGTTCATTCGAACCGGTGCTACTGGTGTCGTGGTGTGCTGTGGGAACCGTGGCTGGCGTCGCTTGAAGCTCCCGGGACTCCCCACGGCAAGGCGCTTGCTCACTCCAGGGGTATCCGGGGACGAAGTCGTCTCTACGTAATCCAAAAATGCCTCCAGCAGCATCTCGCCCGGCGTGGCAACACCGAGAGGGATACTCACGCGATCTATATGACGGGGAGTGGAGACATGAGTGGAGGCATTATCCACCGGGGTACCAAGCTCGACTTCAACGAGGTTGTCCGATGAACCGCCGACTGCAGCTCCCATAGCAGCTGGCATCAGGGCGGTTGTTGAAGTGGGTTGCAACACGACTGCAACGCGACCATCCGTCGAATCCGCGCTTGTCGTGACCACCAAGGCGACGCCCACTTCGAGCGTGCTACCCGCTGCGCTCTCGGGGGTCAAGGGGGATATTGTGCCGACACCGTCGTCTCCCTGCTTCATTACACGAGTGCCCTCTGCTGCGGTCTCCGAGGTCGTGGAGATGGATGTCACTGTGAGCGCGGCGTCATGCTCCAGCTTCCCCGCAGCACTCCGTTCCGACAAGGCCTGGTCACCCGCGATTTCCATCTCCATCATGTCCACAGCGGCATCTGGAACGGATTCGAGGGCGTCATCCATTCTCTCAGGCTCCAAGACCTCCGGCATCGACTGAACAGGCTCGGGCATCTCGCCGACCACCATGTCTCCACCAGCAAGAGTCATATTGTCTGCCCCTCGCATATGACACACCGTCAAGTCTCTTCCATGTCTGCCATTGGCACGATGCCGGCAGAGCGCGCAACGGATCAGGATCTCGCATGCGCCCCAGCGCAGAGGAACTGCGCCGCAGGAACAAGCGTGAGCTCATTGGTCCGCCAGGCATCCTCTGCACACGCAGGGGCACAGCAATCCACAATACGATCCTTCACGGGGATACGAGCAAGGCTCTATGCCAAGGAACCCAGGCTCGATCACGCGCCTACAAAACCTCCGAAACTGCCTTCTGATTCGATCAAGTAATCCAAGCTGTGTGGCAAATGTGTGCACGATGTCACCGCCATCGAGAGTAGGCTGCAGCGCAAGTGCGCCCCAAGCCCAACATGGCGCTTGCAGAATGCAGGGACCTGATGCGGGCTGAGAGAGCTGCCGGGGGTTTGGAACCTTGGCCTGATGCTGTTGCGGGGAAGGACTCCGGCATCATGTTGTCCTCCTGGCTCTGCTACCCCCCGATCCATTCCTTCGTCTTATCATCACAGCATCAGCATATCAGCCGCGTAGGCTCCTCGATGGCGACTCCGCTTGGGAGAGTGCAGACGGGGCGGCTCCGCAGCCTGTGTTAGAATGCACTGGATGCAGGCGCAGGCCTGCGGCTGGGTATCCAGGGCACCTAGACTCCGTGCGGGACCGGCCTCGGCTGCACAGACCAAAAAGAAAGAAAAAGAAAGCAAGCCGGAGCCCCTCGGCGTGGCAGTGACTGGCACTTCATGCACTGATATGACGCCTAGGGCGGAAGTGTGGAGAAATGTGACTGATTCATATATATGTATATTCATATATACGAAGACACGGATGTCTTTTCAAAAGGGAGATGAAGAAATATGAAAGAAGCCTTTGCCCTCCTGAGTTCCATAGTGTGTCCATCGATCCCTCCTTCTGATGTACCGCAATCCTCAACTCGGATCCACGGCTATCGAAGCTGAACCTGAAGCTTCGACTTGGAGACTGGGCTAATTAAAAACAAACAGTTCCGGGCCTGGCATATCCGGCAATCATCGCCTGGCATATCCGGCCTACACAAAGATAGCGACTAAGGGTTGAGAGGGGCCGCCTTTGCGGGTCACTAAGTGCATGGCACCCAGCAGAGTATATTGCGAGACTGCGCAAGCCAATCACACCGCAGCGGGCTGTATCGCATGGAGGGTGCCACGCGACCTCACCTTCGAGCAGGACTGCTTGGCGCCATCCACAGGGACCACATCCGATGATCCTGCCGTGGAGACATGAACTCGTCAGCAAGGTTTCAGAAGCAAAGGCAGATCTTGGACCGCTTCAGGTTTCGTGCAAGTGGCTTTAACCCACCACCTGCACCCCTACCAGCCACCAACAGCTGTGCTATAGTGCGTATGTTTCACCCCGTGCAGCCGCTCGTCATGGCCCAGGCTCCCGATGGCCCCCTCCTCCACGGGAGCCTTTGTCCGGGGCTCCCTCCCTGAAGTGCACCTACTAGCAAGCAATGTATCATACGCAAAAAGCAAATCGACACGCGGCGAGCAGTCTGCAAGCATGATGCAGTCTGGCTGAGGAGATCCTTGCTCCTTCTGGCTCGAAAGGGATCAATCCGGCACTCACCGTTTGCTGAGGCCGACTCAGCCATTACGTCAGAAAACTGAAGCTGCCTGGGGCCGCTCAGGTCAGCCACCTCGATGTGATCAGCATCTGCCGCCAGGCGCTCGGTCTTCTTGGCACTCTTCAGAAGCTCCGCCTCAATCTCCGCTGCCAGATCCGCCTCCATGCGGCAGCGCGTGCTGTTCAGCTTGCCCTGGACCTCCACCCCTGTGCCAGGAGCCTCGGGCTGCTCTCGGGGCTTCGCCGCAGTGCTCTCCGCCATTTCTTTGGCCTTCAGCAGCACCAGTGCGATGTTCTCCGCACGCGCATGCAACCTGGCGTTCATCTCCTCCTCCGTCTCCGTCGCGAGAGCACACCGATCCGGCTTCTTGGCGCTTTTCAGCAGCTCTGTCACACAGTCCTTGTCTGCCTCGTCCGCACCATGCACGCACGGCTCGCTCCGTGTGGCACCCAGCTCGTCCTGCGTCTCGGGCACCACAGCCTGTTCCTCCACCTCCTTCGCCTTCAGCACCTCCGGAAAGCGATCTTTGCCCACTCCATCCTCGACACCTGCATGTGCAGCACTCGGCTTGTTCTCTGTCTCCGGCACTGCAGCCTGCTCCTCTGCACCCGGAGCCTGGAGTAGACTTTCCCTGTCTGCTGCCTTGGACTTGGCCTGCTTGCGCGGCCCCCTGCTGCGAGTCTTCAGGTCGTCCTGGACACCTGGCGGAGCAGTCAGCCTTTCAGCGCGCTTTGCTTGCCACTGCCCCGTCATATTGGTGTGACCTCCGTCAGTGTCTGCCCGCTCCCGAGCTTTCCGCAGCCTCAAGCTCAGCTCGTCGTGGACCCCAGCATCTCTCTGCTCTCCCATCTTCCTCGCCTTCAGGCCAGCGGTGACACAATCTTCACCCGCCCCCGAATCGGCGCGAGAGCGCACCCGGCTCAGCCTTAGGGTCAGCTCATTCTCCTTGGGGGAACATTCCACAGTCTTTCTGGGCATCATGGTTGTGGTGACCCGATCTTCTGCTGAATCAGCATCAGCACGCGCCCGCATGCGGTTCAGTTTTCCGCTCAGCTCATCTCCGTTATGTTGCCCATCATTCACGGCCTCCGCAGATTCGGCACACACCTTCCTCAACTTCAGCGACGCTGTAACGGCATCTTGGGAGCACTCTCCCTCCGCGCGCGCACGAGCTCCGTTGAGCCTAGCGCTAAGCTCGCTCTCACCGCCGCCAGATTCCGAGGCCCCTGCCTTATTAGCCTTGATCCGATCACCCGAACCGTCTGTGCCTCCATTCATCTCGGCTCGCGTGCGCGCGCCAGCCAACCTGGCACTCAGCTCGTCTTTCATCGGTGGCGCAGCAGCCTGCTCCTGCACCTTCACCTTAAAAAAGCTCCCCTTCTGGTCACTTCCTGATTCAGCACGTGCGCGGGCCCCATTCAGCCTCGCGCTCAGCTCATTCTCCGTCTCCGGCACCACAGCCTGCATGTCCGACTTCTTCGCCTTCAGCTTCTCAGTCACGTTGTCCTCACCCGCCGCGCTCTCGGCACGCGTGCGTGCCCCATTCAGCCTCGTGCTCAGCTCGTTCTCTGTCACCGGCACGGCAGCCTGCATATCCGACTTCTTTGCCTTCAGCTTCTCAGTTACGTTGTCCTCACCCGCCGCGCTCTCGGCACGTGCGCGGGCCCCGTTCAGCCTCGTGCTCAGCTCGTTCACCGTCACCGGCACGGCAGCCTGCATATCCGACTTCTTGGCCTTCAGCTGCTCAGTCACGTTGTCCTCACCCGCTGCACTCTCGGCACGTGCGCGTGCCCCGCTCAGCCTCGCGCTCAGCTCGTCCTCCGTCTCCGCCTCACTGCTCCTCGGTGCCTTCTTTGTGCTTTTCAGCAGCTCCGTCACACTATCCTCACCCGCCTCATCCTCTGCGCGAGCACGGGCCCCGTTCAGCCGTGCGCTCAGCTCATTCTGCGTCTCCGCCTCACTGCTCCTCGGTGCCTTCTTTGTGCTTTTCAGCAGCTCCGTCACGCTATCCTCACCCGCCTCATCCTCAGCACGTGCCCGGGCACCGCTCAGCCTCGCGCTCAACTCATTCTGCGCCTCAGCCACCGTATCCTGCATATCCGACTTCTTCGCCTGCAGCTTCTCAGTAACGTTGTCCTCACGCGCCTCACCCTCTGCGCGTGCGCGTGCCCCGCTCAGCCGCGAGCTCAGCTCGTCCTCCGTCTCCACCTCACTGCTCCTCGGTGCCTTCTTTGTGCTTTTCAGCAGCTCCGTCACACTATCCTCACCCGCCTCATCCTCTGCGCGAGCACGGGCCCCGTTCAGCCGTGCGCTCAGCTCATTCTGCGCCTCCGCCTCACTGCTCCTCGGTGCCTTTGTGCTTTCAGCAGCTCCGTCACGCTATCCTCACCCGCCTCACCTCTGCGCGTGCACGTGCCCCGCTCAGCCTCGCGCTCAGCTCATTCTGCGCCTCAGCCACCGTATCCTGCATATCCGACTTCTTCGCCTTCAGCTGCTCAGTCACGTTGTCCTCACCCGCAGCGCTCTCAGCGCGTGCGCGTGCCCCGCTCAGCCTCCTCGCGCTCAGCTCATTTTGCGTCTCAGCCACCGTATCCTGCATATCCGACTTCTTGGCCTTCAGCTGCTCAGTCACGTTGTCCTCACCCGCTGCACTCTCGGCACGTGCGCGTGCCCCGCTCAGCCTCGCGCTCAGCTCGTCCTCCGTCTCCGCCTCACTGCTCCTCGGTGCCTTCTTTGTGCTTTTCAGCAGCTCCGTCACACTATCCTCACCCGCCTCATCCTCAGCACGTGCGCGTGCCCCGTTCAGCCTCGCGCTCAGCTCATTCTGCGCCTCAACCACCGTATCTTGCATATCCGACTTCTTCGCCTTCAGCTGCTCAGTCACGTTGTCCTCACCCGCCGCGCTCTCAGCACGTGCGCGTGCCCCGCTCAGCCTCGCGCTCAGCTCATCCTCCGTCTCCGCCTCACAGCTCCTCGGTGCCTTCTTTGCGCTTTTCAGCAGCTCCGTCACACTATCCTCACCCGCCTCATCCTCTGCGCGAGCACGGGCCCCGTTCAGCCGTGCGCTCAGCTCATCCTGTGTCTCAGGAACCGCAAGCTGCTCCTCGGCCTTCTTCGCCTTCAGCTGTTCAGTCACGATGTCCTCACCCGCCTCGTCCTCAGCACGTGCGCGGGCCCCGCTCAGCCTCGCACTCAGCTCGTCCTCCGTTTCAGCCACCGCAAGCTGCTCCTCGGCCTTCTTCGCCTTCAGCTGCTCAGTCACGATGTCCTCACCCGCCTGATCCTCAGCACGTGCTCGGGCACCGCTCAGCCTCGCACTCAGCTCATCCTCCGTCTCAGACACCGCAGCCTGCTCCTCCGACTTCTTCAGCATCAGCTGCTCAGTCACAATGTCCATACCCTCCTCATCCTCTGCACGTGCTCGGGCACCGCTCAGCCGCGCACTCAGCCTCATCCTCCGTCTCAGACACCGCAGCCTGCTCCTCCGACTTCTTCGCCTTCAACTGCTCAGTCACAATGTCCATACCCTCCTCATCCTCTGCGCGTGCTCGGGCACCGCTCAGCCTCGCGCTCAGCTCGTCCTCCGTCTCCGCCGCCGCAGCCTGCTCCTCCGCCTTCTTCGCCTTCAACTGCTCAGTCACGTCGTCCACCTCAACTGCGCTCTCAGCACGTGCGCGTGCCCCGTTTAGCCTCGCGCTCAGCTCGTCCTCCGTCTCCACCTCACTGCTCCTCGGTGCCTTCTTTGCGCTTTTCAGCAGCTCCGTCACACTATCCTCACCCGCCTCATCCTCAGCACGTGCGCGTGCCCCGCTCAGCCTCGCGCTCAGCTCGTCCTCCGTTTCAGCCACCGCAAGCTGCTCCTCGGCCTTCTTCGCCTTCAGCTGCTCAGTCACGATGTCCTCACCCGCCTCGTCCTCAGCACGTGCGCGGGCCCCGCTCAGCCTCGCACTCAGCTCGTCCTCCGTTTCAGCCACCGCAAGCTGCTCCTCGGCCTTCTTCGCCTTCAGCTGCTCAGTCACGATGTCCTCACCCGCCTGATCCTCAGCACGTGCTCGGGCACCGCTCAGCCTCGCACTCAGCTCATCCTCCGTCTCAGACACCGCAGCCTGCTCCTCCGACTTCTTCAGCATCAGCTGCTCAGTCACAATGTCCATACCCTCCTCATCCTCTGCACGTGCTCGGGCACCGCTCAGCCTCGCGCTCAGCTCATCCTCCGTCTCCAGACACCGCAGCCTGCTTCTCCGACTTCTTCAGCATCAGCTGCTCAGTCACAATGTCCATACCCTCCTCATCCTCTGCGCGTGCTCGGGCACCGCTCAGCCTCGCGCTCAGCTCGTCCTCCGTCTCCGCCGCCGCAGCCTGCTCCTCCGCCTTCTTCGCCTTCAACTGCTCAGTCACGTCGTCCACCTCAACTGCGCTCTCAGCACGTGCG
>LGRX02004765.1:0-20788 GCA_001247695.2 Cymbomonas tetramitiformis | reverse complement strand
CTCAGCTCATCCTGTGTCTCAGGAACCGCAAGCTGCTCCTCGGCCTTCTTCGCCTTCAACTGTTCAGTCACGATGTCCTCACCTGCCTCATCCTCTGCGCGTGCTCGGGCACCGCTCAGCCGCGCACTCAGCTCATCCTCCGTCTCAGACACCGCAGCCTGCTCCTCCGACTTCTTCGCCTTCAGCTGCTCAGTCACGATGTCCTCACCCGCCTGATCCTCAGCACGTGCGCGGGCCCCACTAAGCCTCGCGCTCAGCTCGTCCTCCGTTTCCGGGACCGCAGCCTGCTCTGCTGTTTTCTTTGCCTTCAGCTGCTCAGCGACGTTGTCCACTTCCGCCGCACTCTCAGCACGTGCACATGCCCCGCTCAGTCTGGCACTTAGCTCGTCCTCCATCACAGGCACTGCCCCCTGCTTCTTATTCTTCTTCTTATTCTTCTTCCCCGTCAGGCTTTGCTCAGCCACCTCAGACTCCACTGGTGTGCGAGCTTCCACAAGCCTTGCTTTCAGCTTGTCTTCCTTGGAACCGTATTCATTGAGATGCTGGGCTTGCAGCACACTTTTCGTTTGGTGGGCAGCCGCATTTTCCTTGCCGACGCTGCGGTCACTTTCCAAGTGTTGCGCTTTTTGAGGGTACTCGTAAGCCGCTGCCTCGGACACTGCGTTCGAGGTATTCAGGCTGCGCGGCACGAGGTTTGTAGAGTCGATGTCCATACTTTCACTACCGAAACGTCCTGAGATTCCCACAAAAGCATATTAAAAAGTAGCGTGAGCGCGGATAAAAAGGAACGAACAGCTTACAAGGTGAGCGAGCAGCGAGTGCCGTGAGGGACCATAACAGAAAACAGAGACTATAGAAGCAGGTCCTCGTGGAGAAATTCTTGGGCAATATTTCTGCAGGAAATATTGGTGGCTTTGAAACAAAGCAATAGCTTTGAAAACTGTCAAAGTGTTGCTCAAATTCTGCCCTCAAAATGTCAAGGATCCCGACCGAAAAAGCTATTCAAACTAGATTGTTGAACATGCTCTCTCATTCTCATAGGCATGTATTTTCAAAGCCCTACAACAAAAACTTTGAAATACTGGAATCATGCATAGCCACGTCATGGCGCTTATCGTATGCTGCTCGTGAAAATACAAATGCTAAGAGCCGCTAAGAGATGAAACGCAAGATTCCTAAAGAAAAGTATTGAAAAGTATGATTCCTAGTGAAACGCAAGATTCCTATTGAAAAGTATTGAAAAATAAAGAAATAATCGACACAGATCAAGTTGTTGGGACACGACGGAGATCGCATAGGTCGTAAACGCACCTTGACTGATATCGAGTTGAGACGCCTGATTCGGTCTCGGTATCCCTTCAATACCAATATCAACATATTAGACTTTATGATTTTACACTTTGGTGCACATGATCACAAACTGCAGGTATTCGGTTTAGCTTTCACCAGAAGATAGGACGATTTCAAAACAACAGTCTGAGATGCCTGCTTACCTGTTTCTGAGAGGACCGAAAACTGAAGATAGTGTACCTAAGCGACACTCAGCGGAAACTCTCGGGAATCCAAAGGAGTGCCTTCCAGTCCTAGGATTGCTCACGTTGAGACAACAAAGTGGCCTTGCTGGTTGCAGTGACACTGGCACCTATTGTTCTAGAAAGTTTGATAGGAAAACTGAATGAACAGCTGGGAACGTGAAAATCATAATTTTTTGCATACAGGTGCCGATGATGATGCTCGTTGCACAACGGTCTGTTCTCTCCCCTCTGTCGTGTGGTGTGTCTGTCACTCTGTCTCGTGTCTGCTCTCAGCTCTCGCTCTGGGAATCGCTCGGCTGGCATGATCGCATGGCATGGCATGGCATCTCGATCTCGGATCTGGCGCATCGAAGTGGTGACCATCGCGGGAAAAAACAATTTATACCCAATCATTCGCCAATACGAATACCGTGAAAACAGCTCAATAGCAACGTTTATAGCAACTCATTCATCGGACCGTCACTGACGAACGCCGATCAGGGTTGGCAATCCTGTTGACTGTATCCTCGTCGATTGACACCCGACGACCCGAGTGTGACACGGCTGCAGATCCTCCGTAGCTGTCTCAGAGCCTAGCCTCTGACGTGAGACAGTGCCGCTGCCGTGCCGACGTGCGCGTGCCCGTCAGATTTCACAGTCCGAGTCTTGAGTCTACAGCAAGGTGCAAGCTGCAAGGGGAAGTAACTACAGTATAGTACTCGCGTACCGGCGTAGATAGTTACCCGTAATTTTAACGAGGAAATTACCTCTGTACTGTACTGTCTCGTCTTTGTACTGCGTCCGTGACAGCATGTCATGTGGGATATATAGTGCCGACTATATATTGAGGTGCTGATAACACAGAATGCTTACACTTAAGATAACATAAGAAATCAAGTTAGATTGAGTGTCCTCGGCTTAAGCCGGAAACCCTAAACCTGTGATAGCCGTACTGTACGGAGTACTAGTACAGACAGAGGACTGTGACACACACGGGGTGTCACATCCAGCACACCACCCTGTACTATTACGGAGGAAGAGTTAGGGTGGAACAGGCAGATTGTTAGGGGAAACAAATCACACCATCTCAAGCGGTGGAAACAAATTTCTAGTGGGGGCCTGTGCTCTTGGCCAGGGCGGTCCCAAATCTCTAGCTAGCACTACACACTGAAGGCTGCTGTGCCCGTGAAACAGATCTAGTTGTGCTACTAGGCTTCTGACAGCAACTCTAGCCACCTTGAAAGTGGTCCACAGAGCAGAGTTCACAAAGATTGTAGTTGTTGTAGCTCTCAAACTGAAAGCTCAGACTGTAGATGCCGAAGCCGTCAGAGTCCAGATTGAAGATGTTGTAGAAGTCAGCCGGTCCAGTGTCCAGAAGGTCGGGGTCAATGAAGTAGCCCACTGTGCCAGTCTGATAACCAGAGTAGTCACCGTACACCACCGACCGTGGAGCAATCTCCACATCACAAAGTGCAGCGGCGGTGACGGTGTCGATCATGGCGATGCTCACACACAGAAACAAAGCAGGGATAGCTGCTACCGTGAGGAATGTGCCGATCGAAGGTGTCCGTACACCACCAACCCGTGGAGCGGGTGGTGGGACGGCATCATGCAAGTCCCCGTCGTCGGACTCCGTGTCAGCCACGCTGGCCGAATCATGCGTGGAAGAAATGTACGGAGGCAGGGGGTTGAAAGATTTAAGTGAGACCTGCGGCTCGGGCTCGAAGAAGCCCAATTTTACAGACATGTTGTCCATAAAGGACTGCTCGAAGGGCGACTCACCGTCAACGAACTGCTTCGGGTAAATCAACGCATCCTCTTCGTTCTCGATCGCCACTTCCGGTTCATGCTCCACGACGGCATCGTCGATCACGGAGGGCGTGGCCGAACCGAAGTGGACCATTGGAAAGTGCTGGGTGTCGGACTCAGCACCACCAGCCACCTGCTTGAGCTCGCGGAGACGGCGGTGCGTGCTTCGTGCACGCGGGCAGCAAGGAGTGAGGGTTGGGTGGGCGTCAATCCCGCGTACTGTGCTCGGAGCCCCACGTCAAAGTCCTCGGAGAACGTGAAGGGCTCCTCGTCCTGCCGAACCAAGGGATGATCATGTTGGGCACAGAGTCGAGCGAAGGCCGTGTCGTCCTCAGTGTCGAAGGCGGTCTAGAAGGCGGACACGAGGCCGTCGGCGTCGTCGGCTTGCTCAATCACGCACTTGTCGCACTCGATGTCAGCGGTGGGACAATTCGCGGAGTCATGCCAAAATCCCGGAGGGCATCGGACACACTCCGGAACGAAGGCCTTGGAGACGACGTGGAAGGAGACGGAGTGCATGCCGTAAGTCTTCTTGTCGTTGTTGCGGCGTCGGTCGCCTTGTTGCCAATTCCCGCCCTTGGGAAGGGGAGAAGCGGCAAAGCGGTGTTGCCATTCACGCTTTCGGCCGTGAAACTTCCCATCTTCCCGACGGTTCTGGCGGTCACGCCAGGAGGAGGGTGGAAAGTACACACCTGGCTTGCCCGTAGGCTTGCCCGTAGCTGGAGCCGGCCATCTAGTCGTCGGCTCGTCGTGCGCATCCTCGTCGGAGAGCGTTGCGAGGACTTTGTTGGCGGCGTCGATGTGGAATTGAAACTCCTTGATCAGGGCCTTCACGTCAACGTCGGACGGTTGGCCAGAATACAGGATGTTCTTGTCCGTGAGGGGCACGTGCTTCCGCTTGCCGGCGTTGGCGTCCCAAATCTCGAGGACGTGGGCGTAGATGTCCTCAAGCTCGACCTTGGCCAACTCAACGTCGAGACGAAGCGGAGTAATTACTTTGTCGTAGAACTCGGGGTCGAGAGAAGCCAGAAGCTGTTTCTTGGCCATCATGTCGTCGAGAGGTCCAGAGGCGCCGTTGCCAATAGCAGTCAGGCATGCGTCGAAATCTTGGATAAGAGGGTCGGGGTCCTTCTTGTCGTCGAAATAAATGGAGCAAAGCTCCTCGTAATGTCCAAGAGGTCGAACCACGCGAGGGATCAACCTCTTGGTGACCTCGAGGAGGGCACGCTTGCCATCCTGAGGCGAAGCCCGTCCCGAGGCCTCAACCCAACGCCGCGCGGGTGAGCTAGGAGAAGTCAACGATGTCAAAGTCGAGAAGAGGATGGCATTGAAGATGGCGTTGACCTCCTTTTGCGTGTCCGCCAAATCAAAAAGAGCGGCGTTGTTGGGGTCCTTCTGCTCGAACGCGCGCTGCAAGGACTTCACAATAGATGTCCAGAGCGTGTTACGGCGTACTTCGCCTCCATGAAAGGTGTCCTCCTTGGAGCCCAAGGCGTCGCGAGAAATTCTCTTGATGATGTCGACGTCCCAAGTAGAATTCTGGACAGCCGCAGCTCGAGTCCGGTCCGGAGCCGTGAGATTGACAGCCGGAGAATTTGGCGTCGGTCTATAGCGAGACCCGACGTCGCGTGAAAAAATCGTGTCTAGTCGAATTCGATTGTTGGCCCCCAACGGGAGGCGTGACGTGTGAATTAACACTCATGTTGAAAATCCAGTAGGTGGGAGCGTTGGGGTAGAGGGCCGATGTCGGAGAATACAGAAAAGCGATGGTCGAGAGCCGTAAAATGCAGTGTCGGAACGGATAATTAAGGAAGCCGTAACTGTGAAATTGCAAGATCGGAACGCGGCGGCCAAGGAATCCCACGACAAAAATTTATCAAGTTTCAGTCGAGTAAAATCCAACGCGGACAATACAACGCATTCCCAGGTAGGCGAACGCTGCAGCGATACCAAATTCATTCCGTCCGTAAACTAGCTCTCGACCGCAACTGCGAAAATCACGACATCAAATTTTGGGCCCCCGACGCCCCACCAAGCGGAGTGGCTTAGCCACTCATGGAATCAAAAGTAGTGGAAGGTGCCTGGCGCACCATACCCTGTGGGATATATAGTGCCGACTATATATTGAGGTGCTGCTAACACAGAATGCTTACACTTAAGATAACATAAGAAGTCAAGTTAGATTGAGTGTCCTCGGCTTAAGCCGGAAACCCTAAACCTGTGATAGCCGTACTGTACGGAGTACTAGTACAGACAGAGGACTGTGACACACACGGGGTGCCACATCCAGGATGTCAATTTCCGCGTCTCTGGTTGGAGGTCCACCGTTTTTCGTCGACGACAGTACAATGCAGACAAAAAGGACGACAGTATAAAGGCAGAGGAGTGGATGTCGCCAAAATGAAATTAAGTATGGTGCGGAACGGCCGGTACATGCTACAGTACACACGACAGTATACTGAGTACAACCGACAGTACAGTCTACAATACCGACGACAGTATACGACAGTACAGACGACAGTACAAAACGTGGTGGAAAATACTGCATGCCCCTCTCTCGTCTGGCTATGACAGTGTCACAGCCGATGAAACAGGGCAGCGCAGTGTCACAGCGATAATATTTCGCTTAAAACTTCGGGTTGTACTGTACTGTCGCACGGCTGCCACGTCGGCACATAATTCCCCAAAATCGACAGTACAGTACAGAAAACCGACAGTACAGAGGTAATTTCCTCGCTAATATACCGGGTTACTGCCTTACTCCCATTGTCGACAGTAGAGTCTTGACTCTTGACTCTGTGACACTCTTGTGACACTCTTCAGTCTACAGTCTTGAATCTACATCTTCAATCTGAGACTAGGCTGTACTTAGTACTATCTACTGTAGTGGTCTTAAATTTTTTCCACGCCATTTCTCGCCGACTTTGACCGACCGGAATCCTTGACAAGTTTGCAACCACGTGTTCCAAGTTGGAGGAGGAGAAGGAGGAGGAGGAGGAGGAGGACGAGGGCCTAGTTGGCACCCTTCGCGCAGCCAAGCACGAATTCACGTCGAAACGTATGAAAGAAACTGCGGGCAAAGGCGTGCCTCGAGCACGCGCATGGCAAAAAGGCATGGGTCAGGTGCCCAAACTTAAGTTGGTGCGTCGCCAACCATGAATTCCCACAACTTGTCATACACGCCCGTAGGGAAATTCACCGTTGCCAACGCCTGCGCGGGTCGAATTCACAAAGGTAAACACTATACAAACTGTGGGGAAAACATACGTTCGGCTACAACTTTGTCAAAAGGCAACAATCAGGTGTCTGGACTCAAGTTGGCGCGCCGTCAGCCATGAATTCCCACAACCTGTCACGACACAGGTCCGTTCGGGGAATTCAACGTTGCCGACGAAGCCTGCGCAGGTCGAATTCACAAAGGAAAACATCATACAAACTGTGGGGGAAACAAACGTTCGTCTACAACTTCGTCAAACGGCAACAGTCAGGTGGCACGGCTCGTGTTAGCGCGGCTACGGTTGTGCATTCCCAAACGCCAACCACACACGCCGTTTTGGGCGTATACAGCAAGCAAGCCCAGCGGGGTTCGAATTCGCAAAGCAGATGGGACAAGATATGGCACAAAAGGCCGGGCGCATCGTACTCACACGTGGACATTGGTGAGAGCACCTGTGGCGGTTCGCCGCCGCGGGTGTGAATTTGCGGTAAACGCAGCTTCGGGCTATCTAGCCGTTGCGCGCTCAAATGTCACTCTGTGAGAATTCGCTAACGTGGTTCGAATTCGCGAACGTTTTCGGACGGCTGCGGATCTCCACCGTTGCGGACGGCGACGTGCGTGTCTACTGCTGCGCAACATATAACATGCGAGGCGGAAACGCGCTTCCGCCGCGCTGGCTCGTGGATTCGCAAAACGTGTGCGGAAATAATAATATAATAATAAAACATTTACGCTAGCAAAGGGGACAAAGTCCTGAGAGTGCGGTATCCCTGCAAAGCAGGCTAGTGAAAACACCAGGGGCTACTCCCTCTGCTATAGCGCGCCCACAAAGGGGCTCAACCCACTTTTCAGCAGGGTGACATCCAGAGAAAAAGCTAGGTGCTAGGCAAAAAACTCTAGAAGATGGAGAAGCAACCATGGCCGGGTGAGTGGAGGGGTGGCTGAATCTGGGCGGTGGGGAGGGAAGTCGAAGAATTAAGGGGGTATTTGGAGACGTTGAGGAAGGGGGTCAGGGGGCGGGGGAGAGGGGGGGGGGAGGGGAGGGGGAAGGGCCCCTCCTCTGGGGACAGAGAACCATCTTATATTGCAAGACTTTTGAAAATTATTGCAGGAGGGTTTGAAGAAAGTCGTTTGATTGCTGCACAGCTTCTGTTTCTGTCATGGTCTCACTGCTCAGGATGTCAACTGTATGCGGGTCAGTGTTCAAGGTGGTGGTGGTGTTTAACAGAAACACGTCTCGCCTATTTTTGGTGTGTTGCCTACAGATTCTTGAAAGTTTTTTAAGGAGAGGTTTAATCTTGCCACGGGGAACACCTATCGTGTTGAGGACAGTACCAAAAAGAGGAGGGAGGTACCCCATGAGCGTAAGTACTTTGGGCCATTTCACAGTGCTTATGAAGGGCTTGGAATTTGCATTGGTGATTGCCGTGTCATGGTGGCCACCATAATACTGCTCAGCATCATTCTGATGATAGGGAGGGTTTTGAGTGGGCCATGGGCACAACGAAGAAGGAAGTACTTTGTCGCTTTCGTTCAGGATTTCATTCCAAATATCAGGGCTGACTCCTGTGTATTCTAGCCTCTTCTCCGTGACTCTGGACTTAGGAAGGACATTGAGGAACCATCTGGCAATCTTTTTCTGTGTAGGCCTCCAGTCAAAGGCTGGTTGAGTATCACTGGGTGCACTGTCTATAGCTATGATAACGACATCCGAAAAATCATCCTTATAGCATCCGCCACCTGGAAGAACGTAGGGGTCATCACCCGTCCAATAACCATGTGGGATAAATGGAATAGTGTTATGCGGGAATCTGAAAACAAGTTTAAAGCCTTTATCAAACCATCTTTTTTGGTTTTTGGGAGACAACGGAAGAATCCATGTTCCTGAAAATCCAGGGACGGTGTTGGCCGCTTTATGTCCCATTTCCAAGGTAGTCATAACCGCCGAAGATTTGCCCTTATCCTTCCCATCAAAGGGGGGATTTCCGTAAACGATTCTGCCAATGCCTGTTATCGGGTCCACGTAGGCATCCCAAGCGAGACCATCAAAGCCGATTTTCCCATGATGGCAGAAGGGCCTGAGGGCTTTTTTCATTCTTGTGGTGGGTATGCATCTTCTCGAGTAAATTCTAGGGTGGGCATTTAGTGGGTTGGAGAAAAGTTCACAGCCGTTTTTGTCAAGGTTTCTGTCATCCACCAAAATATCTAAGAGGCTTCTTCTGATTGCGTAGCAGTTTTTAGGATCTCCCGATTCAAACTTACATGCATTGAGTGCTTCATGAATATCGTGTGCCCTATTCGAGTACTCCGCAAGTGAGCATGGGACTGCTTTGTTGGAAAGGCGGTGCCAAGCCAAAAGTTTCCAAAACTCTTTCTTTTGGACATATTGGAGTTCGGGATATTTAATTGTTCCCGTAACATGGTCCACTTCGGGCTTAGCAGTCACAGCAATGGTATTCTTTTTTGAACTTGATGGACGGTACATGCTAGCTTCCGGGAGAGCGTGTAAGTATAATTCCTCATTCATTTCCTGTCTTAGGTCAGCAAGTGGAAAAAGTTTCGATGGCTGTGTTTTGATGTATGTGGTACCTTTTCCAGGGTTTAGCAGTTTAGGCTTTTCTGAGATTTCTTCAGCGATGATTTTCCTTAGTTCGCTATCTTGGGTTGTTCTAAGACTATACAAACTATTACTATGTCCTGGGCATTCAAGTTGGATGTGTTCGAAGGTGCATTTTGTATTATGTTGGCAGTAGGGGCAGTTTTCAGTCCCGATTTCCCCCAGTTTAAATAAACGTGCTGGAGAGGCTTGAAGACCCAGAAGTTCTCTACTTCTAGAAGCAGTGAAAGCTTTAGGTGTTATTTTGGAAATATCTTTAGTGAGGGCGGTGTTATTCTCGTTGAGCATTCTCAGGTACTTCCCTTGGGACTGCAGAGTTCTCCAATTATGATAGTGTGAGAGTCGTTGAATTCTTCTGATGTGACTACGGATATCGCCTAAAATAGGGACCTCAAAAAAGAATAATGAGAAGGGTAGTTCCTCGGCAGGGTCGTAGCGGGAGATGTCTAAACAGCCCCCTCTGAATGAGGCTCTTTTAGCAGTACGGTCCACTCTGTCATGGACTTTGTCATTATTGTGACCCCTAATCCATTTAAGGATGATTTTACTGTGGTCTCCTTCACTGTAGAAGCCAAGTTCTTCTAACAGTAGGCGAACAGCCTGCACATCTCTGCGATTAGCTTCACGTAGTTTGTCCCGAGCACTCATGGATCTGCCATCCTTTGTTACAGCAGATATTGCAGCCATGGAGTCAATGGCATGTATCATTGGAGTCATGGATTTGAGGAGTTTCTCTTTTTGTTCTGTGAGTAGAAATCGCAGTCCCGCAATTTCAGCAGATGTGCTACTCGGGTTTTGGATATCTTCCTTGATAAGAAGCCCCGGTGCGGAGAAAGTTCTTGAGGGGGGGATATTCATCTTCCGAACAAGTGGCATTCCGTTGTCAAAGTTTTTTATGGCATATGCTGCACCACTGCATGCTGATTTCTTGCCAGCAAAAAGAGAGCCATCGCTTGCCATATCATAATCTTCCATTTGTTTGCTCTTTTCGGCGTTGGGGGTAGATTCTTCTTCCGAGTCGCTAGGACAGCTATATTCACTTTCTTCCTCCGCAGTTTTGTTTTTCATTCTGGCAATAATGGTCTCATACTGTCTGTCTGAGATGTAATCATAGTGTGAGTTAATATCACTGACTTTAGCAAGGACAGAAGAGGGCGGGTCCATATGGTCATTATATTCGAAGATAGAACCTGCTGGAATTAGAATGCATCCGTCATTGGTGATGCTATATTCAAAGTCGTATTGAAAACTGTTGGTTCCTTCGATTCTGACAAAGACATTAGGGTTTATGGCACTGTTTCTGTATTCTGTATATTGTATTGACATGGCCTCTAAGTCAATATTGGTAATGTGAATAAGAGAGATGGAATTTCGGTCACCATTTCCTTTCCAATGAAACTCTCCCGTATCAGGGGGTACTATGTTGTCTCTATATTGTTTCTTGACATATCTGGCCTGTGAGTCCAAATCTACAGGGTTTTGAAGCATTTCCTTTTCGATTTCGGTTAGCCATCCAGGGGGTCTATTACCGTTCAGCCTGAAAAAGACTTTACTTTCTTGCCAGTTTTTTAACATTCCACCACAGGGAGTCAGAAAGGAACCTGTGTGCTTGAGGTTATATTTTTGTATTGCAGAGGTAACATTCCTCGACATGTAGAGTTGTCTGGGAAGGGTGGTGATTAATGTGGTTTCACCCGCTTCATTTTCAGGGTAATTTTTAGAGTCGATAGCGTATCCAAGTTTTGCCATAATGTGACCTGTACGCCTAAACCAGTTAAAGCGTTTGTCTTTTGTGTGACTGTAGGTTGCATAGTGTGATAAAGCCTGAGATGGCATTTTTACCCATTTCGTTGTTCATGTTTTGAATTATTATTTTAAGCCATAGATTGCTGTTTCTACGGTATAGTGAGATGAGGTGGGGATCAGTGATACGGTCCGTGTGGTTGTGTTGCCAATATTCGTGTTCATCTGCAGAACACAGGGTGTTCATAGTTTCAGTAATACACGACGCGGTTACAATATCGAAGACACTATCAATACCGTACCCGCCTTGGCAGACTGCTGTCCAGATTATTTGGTGATTAGTGTCAACTGGGCAGCCCAAATATTTAATTATAAACGAAGCTATCAATTTGTCTAATTCAATTGCGACATTCTTTGAGGAGTTGGCAATTGCTGAGGTAACTTTAAGGGGGTATGCCATCCTCGGAACTACAACCGCATTTATAACATATCTTAGCTGGTGTAGAGTCATGTGTTGCAGTTGGATGGATATTAGAGTAGATTTAAGTCTGTCAATAAGGATTTCCGCCTGTTTGTCCCATTCCCCATTTAGTGCAAACCATACTCCGAGGTATCTGTTTACCTCTTTGCTGTTGGAGAAATCGAGAAAATCTGGTGACTCAGGGGGTATCCATTTCGAATCAATGGAAGGACTTGAGTCATTTGTATTGGGCTCCAGATGACCCCCTGAAATGAGTAAATCATCGGACTGGTCATATCGCATTACCATTTTGCCCTGAGGTTTGATGCGCTTTCTGTAAGAGTATTTGGATTTCTTAACATTGATGGGAATGCCGATGAAGCTCATAAATTCATTAACTATACCTAGCATGTCTTGAACTTCGTCTTTAGTTTTCCCCACGAGAATGATGTCATCACAGAAGAACCGTGCAAAGATATTTAAAGGGGTGTCCTTTTCTAATAGGTTTTGAGAGGGAGGAATAACATTATTTCCTGGTTTGTCTGGTCTATGGCGTTCCGAGTTCAGTTCATATCCATATGTGGTTCCTGTCGGGTTTGCACCGTTTGCTCTTTTTGCTAACCAAATTGCCAGAATGTCCATAATGGCTACAAACCTTAGTGGGCTCAAAACTTCTCCCTGGGGAACTCCACATTCGAGGGACCATTCATCTGTGAGGCCTTCTTCAGTAAGTACCATTCTAGAGGCATCATTGGTGATGTCTGAGATGATGTTAATTATTTGTGATGGGAGTCCTAACTTTCTGAGCGCTAAATTGCTCATCCAGAATTCAGCTCTGTCAAATGCTTGTTTGAGGTCCAGGTAAACTACGTGGAGGTCTTTGTCGTATCTATTGGCATCCGAAATTACTTCATTCAAAATTTGGAGTGAGTCATCTATGTTTTTATTCGGAAGAAAGGCATCTTGAATGGGAAAGAGAATGGGGTGGGTGTTGAGTATTGTTTTGAGACGGTTTGCAATTATTGTGTTAAATAGTTTAAGACCCGTTTCCAACATTGCAAGAGGTCTGGAATTTTCTATTGTACATGGTGCAGAGGGGTTTTTAGGGATTGGAAGGATGACTCCAGATTTTGCACTCTTAGGAAATCTCCCAGTTATAAGAATGTGGTTAAAAAGTGAGACAGTAACTTCTTGAAAATTCTCTGGGCCCTTGATCCACTGCGAGTATCTCATTCCTGAGGGTCCTGGTGCTGTGGAGATACCACAGTCCGAGTATGCTTGTTGAAGTTCTTTGTGCGTGATTTCTGTCAATAGTCTCGCGGCGGCCGTATCGGGGATTTTAGGGCTATCCTTGAGAATGTCATTGAGCCACTGTGGGAGTTCATCTGGCTCATTCGGGTTTGTAGAAAATAATTTTTTATTTTTGTATTCATCTAGTGTTGTGTTTAGTCTTTCTGTTTTTGTCTCAGGTATCTTTCCATCACTACCTGGGGTTGCGGCTGCACCTTTTTCAGTAGGTTTCATCTTTCCCATGACTGTGTCTAGAAACCTCGAAAGGTTAGTTGAGAAAAGATGCTGCAGGGCTTCTTTTTCTCGGAGTTTGCGTCGTTCAATGTCTGTGTCTCTGCTTTTCTGAAAAGCATTTCTGATTATTACATAATTTTCATGCAATCGTAATCTCCATGTGGCTGCTGCTTCATTGTGTTTAGGTTGGAGCGAGGCAAACGGTAGTGTGCGGGCAGCTTTTTTGGCTTGCTTTGGAATGTTGCTATCATGAGTACTTGTATCCAAATATTTGATGGTGCGGCGTACTGTGTTTAGCCATTTGTATATATAGTTAGATACTGCTGATGGTTTTTCGGACCTCGCAGTTTTGTTCAGATTCTTGGTGCCAAAGGCGTCACTTGCCGCCTGATGTGCCAATTTGTGCAGGGTATCCCATGTCGCGTCGGGGTGCATTTCCTTGAGGCCAGTGCCGCCGTTTCTAGCTGCTTCAGATCCATTTTCCATTTCGAGTGTCCTATATAGTCTTTCAGTGTAAGACACCCAGCCTGTAGCGTATTGGAATAAATGGGCAGTGCAGTCTATTTTTTCCGAATGCATCTCAGATCCGTACAGGTTCCAGAATTTAGCAGGCATATGAGGTTGTAGAAGAATATCCCAGCTGGTCATGTGATCATCTGTGCTGGATTTCGTGATTTTCTTAACTTCCAGTGAGCTGAATGAAAGGTGTCGTTTGAGATAGGCATTTACATCTTTCTTATTTAGAAGGTGAGGCGAACCTATATGCCAGATGTTATCTTTGTCGTTATGGCCTAAGTTGAGACCACCTTCCGGCATCCCCTTTCCTCTAGAGAGTAAATGAGCTGCATGCCATGGGCTATTAAGGTGGATCCACCATTCCTTGGGTTTGTTGTGCCATTTTAGACATTGTTCTATGTTGTCTGTCTCTTCATTTTTTGCTATGAGCTTGCTCACTGTTATGGGGCTGCCGTCAGTATTATCCCGTTTAAGATCGAGATCAGTGGTGTCACCCTTGATGGTGCTGATAGCGGCTCTAGCTTTGTTTTTATTGATGCATGCGTGCACAAGTTCATTTGTGCTGTATCCGTTTGCTTCAAGGAGTCCTACAATATCTTTCTTGTTTATTTTCCTTTTTGTATCCTTATTTTTGTTTGTCATTCTGATTGGGTACCCTGGGTACTCATCATGTGTGGTTTCCTTGGCACCATTAAATCTAGGTGTTGGCAAAATTGTATCGGTAGAAATCTCCGGTTTGGTGTCGTTTTGAGGAAGCTTAAATTCAGCCCATACTATCCCGTGGTCGGAGATGATATAAGGGTTTTCCTCCGTCCATCCAGTTTTAACTGTCATTTCTGCCATAGTTGTGTTGGCCATGATATGGGTAAGTTTTGCTTTTGAGGTTTTGGATATAACATGTGTGAAATTTTCCGTGTTTGGATTACGGTCCATTATCAGTTCATTAAGAGAACATCTGTCATTGCTGAAATAAGTTAAAAGATGCTTATTCTTTTCAACATGCTCTTGATATGACATGTAACTTCCACCTGACACCCGCTGATTTGGGGTAATGGTACAGTTTTTGTCACCTATCTCTACGTAGGCCTTTTTTGGATTATTTCCTGCCTTCCCTGCCCAGTCAGTGAGTGTGTCATATAATTCCACTTGTTCCTCTACTAGTGTAGCATCATTCATATAACCGCTGGCTATGTAGAGCTCAAACCCGTTGTTTCCTGAAAATTTGGTCATTACTGCTCTCTTTGCATCTCCATCAATTGTGGTGACAGAGGTAGATAATGGTAAACTTTTCGGATTCCATAGGATCATGGAACCAATAGAAGCTCTTTCATTTACATGAGAAGTGCGAAATTGGATTCCTTTTTGTGTCATTAGGGTAAAACCTTGCATTTTAATTAATGCAAGGTTTTCAGTATTTACCTTGGTTTCTGATATACATATTATATCAGCCCGTCCGTCAATTAAAAGATTGCAAATTGTTTCTAATTTGATTAAACTGTCTTTATCTTCTTTGTGGTGTCGGAGGCCTCTCATATTCATCCCCATTATAATCAAATTGTTAGAGTGTTGTGCTAGTTGTAGTTTTGTGAGTCGGTCTAATTCTTCTGACTGTTTCATGGCGCCTTTGTGTTTTGCTTTTTGTAGTATGCATCTGCCATCTGCGTCATAAAGGTTCTCAAAATCAAAGATTTTGTTTGTGCATTTGGTTTTAAGGATTATTCTCTTTTGTTTATGAGAGTGTTTCCTGCGGTATCCATATGTGTGGGGTTCACAAGAAGGCTTTCCTTTGCCTGAGATGAGGTGATTATAAGCAGTGTGGGTGGATTTACAGTCTTTGTTTTCAGAATTTGGCTTTGGTGGATGTGCATTAATTTTCGGAAGGTGAGTTCTCAGTGATTGTCGCATGGTCGAAATGGCTTTGTTATTTTCGTGTTTGATTATCCTAGCTTCTCTGCCCGTTTGTGGTAGAATTCTAATATTTAGGTTTTCAAGTTCGTATAGTAGGTCTCTGTTTAATTGTGCTGCCGAGAAGAATTTAGTGTTGTGCAGGATGTGAAAGGCTTTGTGGGCTAGTGTAAAATTGAAAACCCCCATGTTATTCGGATGTACTCCCAGTTTCAAGGTTATGCGGTGCACACTTAGGTCTTGAGGGAGAAGTGTGAAAATGTCTTTCTGATGTTTATTGTTAGAGATATCAAACTCACAGTAAATAATCTTTCTTTCTGGAATGATGTGGACTGCAGTTGACCATATGTCATTAGTCACAAGAAGATGAATTTGAATGTTGGTGTTATCCGTGTTTGGGGTGTGGTGATATTTCCTATGCGATTCGATGGCTTCTGAAACAATTGTTTCATTAGTGGTGTGTGTCTTCCATTTCAGTCTAAAAGTTTCTATCAGAGTTTCTATCTGCTTTTTAGGTGTGGCACCTCTACGTGTGAGGATATGGTGAGAAGGTGAGGTCATATTTGAGCCGCTGATTGCGGCGTCATTTCCAGCGTGCTCCAAGTGTTTGAGCTCCAGTGTGTTGCAGGTATTCTTGGCCAGCAGCCCTATTTCTTTCCTCATTTCTAATCGGTATTTATGTATTTCCTTTTGCATTGTTTTGTCGCCATACTCCCCACTGCATAGATCAGATTTTAGGTGCTCGAAAAATGAGGTCTGGTGCGAACCTCTGTTCCATTGGGCCCATCTGAAGGCGGTTTTTGCTGCCCATGTGCCACAGTTGTATGTATCTGTTTGAAATGTATCCTTGCTAATGGCAATTGTGGATTCCTTATATTCTGTAATGGTTATGAAATTTTTCAGCCAGGTTTTGAGTGCTACCTCAATCATATTAATGGTTTCTCTTTCGGCTTTATCTCCAAGGGGGTCATATATGTAAGCTTCTATTTTCCCAGATGAAGATGAGCGAACCATTATGAGACGCCAATGTATGTTGTCGCACACGCCTATTTGTGTGTGGCCATATTTCTTGAGTCTGCTATTAATGAGTTGTGTGAGTTTTTGATCCTCCACTGTCATCTTTAGCATCATGTCTGTAAGGTCCATGGGGGCTATGGTACTCGGGTCCCGTATTTTCATTGCATCACCAACATGAGTTGCATTTAGCCAACCCTTTTCTGAAAGGAGTGATTCCGTGACCATTTTAGTTTCATCTATTGCATTCTCTTCGGTGCTTGCTCCACCGCTTAACATCTGCTCAGGTTCAGGCATATTATGTTGTTTGATATCGTTATCCTTCTTGCGGTGGGTTTTATGTTTCATTATTCTTAGAGGTGATTTCATTTTAGATTTTTTTGTGTGTTGGGTCCGTGTCCTCTCCCACAGCCATGCCATTTTAGGGTTTTGAATCATGTATTTCAAGGCGCTCTTGCTTATTCTTTTGCAAGCCTTAGGTCTCTTGTGGGCTAGGTGTATTATGACTCTAGGTCCCGGAAAATATTGTTTAGGGTTCAACTTCATTTTGCTGAGTCCTGCCATTAAATGAAGAAGCATGATAGTGAGCCCGTGAGTGTTTGTTTGCAGTTCCGCTCGTGTTTTACTAATATTTTCCTCACATCTCAAGAGGTGTCGCATTATGTAATATGTCATAATTATGCTGCCGCTTATGTCTTTATCTATTTTTATTTCCATTTAAAATGTATTTCATACCGTGCTGGGCTTACTATATAAGTAATTAAGTTCTCAGGTTGTTGCGTAGTTTTTCCGACGAAACACTTGGATTTATTTTCGGTACATGTCAATTTGAAAAAAGGCTTTTTTAAATTTTCCGTCCACCGCGTTAAATTTGATGTGCACCGCCAAATTATTTCCAAGCTCCGTATTAATATATCTGAACACCGCTTGACCGCATTCCGTATTAGATTGTTCGGAGGCCAAAACAAGTTATCCGAAGACCGCTTAATATTGGAAACGGACCGCTTAAAGTTATCTATAGGCACATTAAGATTATCTGACTGAAGTGTTGAGTTAGCCGTATGCTGCTTCGGGATACTAGAGTCCTGTGATTGTGTATCCTTGAACAACTTACAGTTGTTGGTTGTCCCTATCCAGTTGGCTGCATTCCATATCAGGTTGTCTGTATTACGTGGTGAGTGTACCGAAGACCGTTTTGGGTATGAGGCCGTCCGCATCAAACTATTTGTTGACTTATTAAAGTTATCAAGCAACAACAATGGGTTTGCCGCAAGCCGTTTCCAGTTTATTAAGCACCAAGGTTGTTTATTCAAGAACCGCTTCAAGTTTTTATTAGTACTATTAAGGTGTATTGCATTCCGTTCTAAGTTATTTGAAAGCCTTGCTAAGTTTACCATGTTCCGCTTCAGGTTAGCAGCAAACCGCTTCGAAAAGTGTGTGGGTTTATTTAAGTTATTAGTTAACCGCTTGTTGTTTTCCGAGCACCGTGTTAGTGATACAGTGTCAACAACGGATCCGGATTCGTTGCTCCGGATCCAGACACAAATCAGAATCCGACCTATCGAATCCTTAATTTAAGCGGCTTCGAAAGATACAGATACGGGCAGATCCTGAAATTCTACTGGATTCGAAGCATCGAATCCTGATCCGTAAAAAATCCGTCAATTCCGACGATTCTGCGAATCCAAACCTGCCAAGTCAAAATTTGAACCCACATCCTTTAGGGTGTTTGCCAATATGGCCCTGCATTCCCAGATGTACTAAGAGGATAATTCCGTGACATTTGTCCACATTTTGATTAGTTTATATCCCTTGACAATCGAAATTCGTATCACAATTGATAATTTGACATTTGACTTTTCGATCGGCAGCATGGAATATAACGGGTCCACGGAGACTAATCCAGACATTTTCTGGATTTTCGAGTACGGATACAGTGACAAGCCTGAAATTTCGTGTATCCGTTCGAACGAAGCCTGATTTTCGTTGGCTCCGACAGGTACAGATACGAACGGATTCAAACAAATTGCTGGATCCGAAGCGTCGAAGCCTGAAAGATTTCTGGATCCGTCCTGCGAATTCGGATTGGACCCGGATCCGTTGTCGACACTGTAGTGATATTAAACTTACCGAGTTATTTGCACATTGTAATAAGGTTACTAAGAGCAATATTGTGCTGTCTACAGGCTGTATTATTAACTCAGCTAGGCACTTCATTAAGTTATGTGCAAGCCGTCTTAAGTTATCTACATAACGAGGTAGGGTAACTTTGGGCCTAGTATAGTTATTTGCAGACTGTTTGAAGTTGTCTGAGCACCGCGTTGAGTTATCAGACTGCTGCCTTAAGTCTTCATGTTTCCAGGTAAAGTTGGAATATGAAGTGCTACGGCTATCTGTTAGTTGAATTGTGATATTGAGCCCCAGTTTGAAGACAATATCATTCCCGGTTTTGTCATAACAAGTGAGGGGGAAAGTTTGAAAGAGCATATGTGTGTGGTTTTCTAATCCAAAAAGGGAGCTAGGAAAGCAATGCTGAAGAAATAAGTTGTAAACACAGGACAGACAGCACAGGCAGGCACACTTGACATAATTATCATATGCTCTGCTCTTACTTAGAGAAGAGAATTGGAAGAGAAGAAAGTGTGAGGAAAGTAAATCCTTTCTGAGTTGCATGTTGTGCTCTATTGAGCCAAACACCGTGAGATGCTGTACAAATCTTAAAGTGCAGATAAGAATTGAACGACGGAATCGCCGGAATGAGACTGGCCCCAGTCTCATTCCAGTCTCATTTTTTGGGGGTCATTTTTTTTTGTGGAATTTACACACATTTGATGCACTTAAACAAAAAATAACATTCTCGAATGCAAATTTTGAGAAATTTGATGTTTTTTGACGATTTAGTGTGTTTTTCTGCCACGCGAACTCAGAAAAATCACCAAAAATACGATTCTCGACGAAAAATCCCCAAAACTTTTTCAAGTATGTATTTCCAATATACTTTACATATGCTTGATGCATAACAATAAGAACTCCTTGGAAAACAACGGATTTTTTCAATTTCGACCACCCTAAGATGGGGAAATGTCATTACGGGGCCAGTCGTATGGGAAATAACCCTGGAAATTGGGTGGTGAACTATATTGCAGGAGTTTAAAGCACAGTTGTTACGTTATTTTGATGGGTTTGAACTTGGTTACAAGTCCACAATCGCAAGTTGCACACAGGAATAGTTGGATGCATAATTTTGGTGACCGTTTTGGTCATTTTACCCCTCAAACCCTGAAAACCCTGAGCGCTGGAATTGTCCATGTGAAGTTAAGCAACATACTCAAGAGTTACACGGCACGTTGTCACCGTTTCGAGTTTGTATTTCCTTATATCATACAAAGAAACCGCTCTAGCGAGCTGGGATTGAAACAGTATACACATGGTAGGAAGATCTGTAAAAAGAAGGACGCCATGTTCAGGGTAAACAAACTTGTAAAACAGATTCTACTCAGAGAACAGGTTGTCGGCAATAGTCTTTAAAAGCTCTTCCTTTTCAGGACCTGAAGGCATACCGCCCTCGGGCGGACAGATGCGCTCATCCCAGCAAGTCGGCATTTCCGCAGGGTTGAAGGGATGCCACGCCCTGTGCCGAACTCCTCCGCGCCTGAAAGCGTCTGCGATAAACAGCAAGTCCGTGTTCTTGAAAGTGCGCAGCTTGCGCTTGGAGGCCGGCGTTAGGTTCGCAGCGCGTGGAATCCAGAACTGCCAGTGTACCAAACGTTTCTCCAAATCCAAGTCCAAGACCTCGACATAGTGCATGGGAAGTGAAACCTTCCCACGTGCAAGTGGAACCGTAAACCAGCACTCGTCGGCGGGGTTGTTTTCACCTGCAGCGGTGACAGCAAACGTTTTTGGAACTGCAGTTATCATTTCGAAGGTGTAGTCTGCCGGGAGGAAACGAGCCACAACACGTTGCGCCAACGGCATGTCGTCCTCGTCTGATGAGTCCGACTTCACAGAAACTGCTGGAGCAGTTACGGGCCTTGCTGCTCGCTGAAGTAAAGGCATGTCGTCATACGAGTCCGACTCACTCTTCTCGGGCGATTCCTGAAATAGACAGCGGCCATTGTTGGCAGAACGTGTCCTGGCCTTCCGTTGAGGAGGGGAAAAGGTGGGAGACGCTGTCGTAGGGGGAGAACCTCGTGGTCGTTTAGGATCACCTGCTTCCGCCTGCCCAACTTTGCGAGTCTTGACACTGTCTTGGACAGGGGAGGAAGGAGGGGACGATGGGTATACACGCTTAATGCCAGCGGCAGCATTAGCGCGCATGCCGGCACCTCTCCCAACTGCAGCTTGACTGTTGGGGACAGATGATCTCCCCCCACGTCCTTTGCCACGACCTTTCCTTGCACCTGCTTCAGCAACTGTTGCTTGACTGTCGGGGCCAGTTGATCTCCCCCCACGTCCCTTGCCTCGACCTT
>LGRX02004764.1:34362-73702 GCA_001247695.2 Cymbomonas tetramitiformis | reverse complement strand
GCCCGTCCTTAAATCTGGTTTGGAGATTACGGCCGTCGCGTCGCGTCGCGTCGCGTCTGACCAGATTTAAGGATGAATAATTCGACACTTCCCGTCATGCTGCCCGACATTTATCGTCTACGTGGCGTCTGGATGGTGTCGTCGTGGCAACGGCAAAACAATTGCACGCAAGCTTAAACGTGAATGCGGTGTTGAAATTGTCAGTGCCCCGTAAGTCGCTATCCAGCGGCTGTTGTTTTCGGGATGCTAACGTGTACCAAACACAGCATTACTTTGCATATGAATTCTAATAAGTGTTAGGAACAACATGTTTTTTTGCGCGCAAGATTCGTCCAGGATTCTGGATGCTGGACGACTCTTGTGAGGGGGGGTAATGGGCGTGATTCGAGCCAGCAATCTCGACTCACGCCCAGCAGCGACTCATACTGCACAGCATGAACATATCAGGCATATCATATGAACAAACGAAATCAATTCTGAGCATCTGACAGTGCACTGTCACCTTTAGCGGAAACGCGGATGTCAACCGCGTCCACGTTTCCGCCGCGGGGCTCGAAGCGGGTGAACCAAATGACCAAATGAAACACAGATGCGCACATGCGAGGAAGACAGATACGCTGTCCGGCTAAGCTCGCTAGGAAACAAACTGATAATCATATAACTTGTGTCTGGCCGAAGCTTTATGCTCTCGGAAACCCAGACAGTGAAACGATGACTGTACTACTGTACTGTACTACTGTACAGTACAGTGCTAGGATGTCTCGGACACGAGACGGAAGCAGGGTCAGGCTAGGGGCTAGTCAGAGCCCATAATAACTAAGCCTAAACCCGAAGTCCAGCACACCACCCGTGGGTGTGACCACCTAGCAAGGCAGGTACAGGGTATACAGCCACGTGATAATAAACAAACACCTACGTGCAACTCGGTGGAAACCGATCACTTCTAGCTGGGTGCCGGGGTCTTGACCCGGTCATCCCACTACTGGGCTAAAGCTAATCAAGCTGCCAGGATGATTGACTAGAAACTCAGCCACTTTGAAGCTGGTCAGCAGAGCCGAGTTCAGCGGTTGGGATGTAAATACAGAGTAACCCCGAAGTGAATTGCAGACTGTGTTGTCGAAATTGAGCACCACCAGGCCCAAGTGGGCAAGGCAGTTCCACAGCAGAAAGTAAATTAACTGAAGAACTCAGACAAGCAGATCCCATGGCGGTTTGAACATCGAAGAAAGAGATAAAAGAACTCGATCGTCCGGCGGCCAATCACGGATGTCCAGAGAGCCAAGTGGCGGATCCGAAGCAAAGAGATCCCCAGTAGACCGATGGACGGTGACTCCGGGCTCAACCAGGCCCCTGTCACCACCGCCCACGGCAACCAGAGACGCCGTAGCACTGGCCAGCAGAGAACAGCAGAGCATCGAGGACACCAATGCACATCGGAGAAAACTCGGCGGAGCCCGTGGACGGCACATCGGAGCTGATAGTGGCGATGCCCCCCTGTCAGAGTCATGCTCAAGAGTGCCGAAGGAGTCAAAAGCCACTTGCTGCCCGCCGTCAGAGCCATTGTCAGTGTCTTGGTCGTTGTCAGAGACCTCAGAGCCAACGTCAGAGGCCTCAATCCTCATGCCAGCAAACAGCGGAGCCGGTGCAGAGTCGCCAAGCTGGAGTGATGGGATAGAGCCAGGCAAGCCGAGAGAGCCAGGGACAGCCACTGGTGGGTCATGAGCCGTAGGCACACGCCACCAGCCACGAGTGCAGAGGGATCCCGAACCGCAGGCGGTGGCGGAATCGAGTCCTGTGCACTCGAGTGGAACGTGACCAGCGGGAACGAGCCCTCGTCAGCTGCCGCATCCTGAGCGGAAGCCGCCGCATCCCGAAAGTGCCGCAGAGACGTGGGCTCAGCCGTCACAAAAGAATGTGCCGACAGCTCGCACACCTCTGGGCGACCCTCCATCGTGCAGAGCGACTCGAAGGCATGTTCATCCCCAGCGTCATAGAACCGCTGGAAACGAACAGCCAAGCAGTCAGTCTCGTAGTCTTCAACCGCACTACAATAGTGGGCAGAGTGAAGACCGCCGTTGGGGCATTCAGCATGCCAGTGCTTTAAACCACTCTGTGCACACACCGCATTCTTGCAGTGGGGCACGAAGGCACCACTCTTCTTGTCAAATGAGACAGGAGGAGCGGTGCCAAGTGGCCGAACACCAGCACGATGAAGCTTGGCAGCAGAGCGGGTAAGGTGCTTGCCCGCAGGCGGAGGCCCTTCCCGCTTTTGCCGCTTCAGGTCACGAATGTCCTGTTGCATGCGCTCCAGCTGCTTCTGCAGACTGGACAACGCCGCAGCCAGGTCAGACGCGCCATCGCCAAATGACAGGGCAGAGACAGGGGCGTCAGAGACTTTCAGGCCGTGGCGGAACTGCTCCCGCACACGAGCCTGAATAGTCAGGAGAGACACGTCCTGCCGCTGGTCAGCTCGAGCCAGAGAGTTAGCCAAATCACGGTATAGCCACGAATCGCCGAGAGCCTTTAGAAACTGCCGCTTCACCGCGTCCTCTGGCAAGTTGTGGGAACGCTGAACGTCCCTCAACAGGCCATTGAACTCGCGGATGCCACGGTCAGGATCCTTGCTGCTGGGGATGCGGACCGCCAGCAGCAACTCAAAAGAGTCAAAGGGTTCCGAGCGTTCCTGGAGCATGCGCACCACCTCAAGGGCAGCGCGCTTGCCATCTCCAGGAACGTCGGACCCAGAGGCCTCAAGCCAGTCACGAGCAGGCGAGCCAGGGCGAGCCAGAAATGTCAGAGCCGAGAGCAACAATTCATTCGCCCCATGCCTAGCCTCAACTGCCATGTCAGTCAAGTCAAACAGGGGAGCAAACGCCGATGACTGAAGCACAAACTGCGTGCGGAGCTCATGCATCAGTTGTGAAAAAATGTCCACTGCGTCTGCCTCTGTCCCTGCAAAGCGCTCCGATTTGTCGCCTAGAATCTTAGTGGCAACGGTCTTGGCCACCTTTCTGTCGAAATTTTCCCGAGCAAGCCGCTGACATTTTTCAAGAACCTCTTTCGCAGCTGCAGTGGTCGGAGCTGGCAGCTGCGGCGTGTGCGGTGTCGCAGCGTGCTGTGCACCAACATCATCAAAAATCGTTTCTAATCTACGGACGCGAGACCGCGTCACTCTATTTGCTGTGGTAACCATGATGGAGAGACAGGGGAGAAGGTTGAGCTAAACAGGGAGATGGTGTAAGAACGCTTACAGCGGCCAGATAGTTTGTAGAAGTCTCAGCCGTATAGATCAAGATTCACAGGTCGTGAGCGGAACCATGAGAGCGGCCAAAATCAGTCACGCGTGGAACGACCTCGCCGGAGCCAGCGGCGCACGAAACAGATTAACCCTCGCTGCGACGATGCTGCCGTGAAATAAAAATAATCCGTCACTAACTGATCTCCTGCACAGCGAAGGCGAGCACAATGCGTGCCGCCATCACTGCCAAGTCAAAAGTCCATAGGCTCCATACCGTAAGAGTAATTCACCACCGCCCAAGTGGGCGCTCAACCCCTCCTACGTCCTACTTAGCCGAACATGGCAACAGCAAGGCGCTGTGCCATCATCAGAATCACCGGAAAGCCGGTGCGGCCTATAACCTGCGAGGAAGACAGATACGCCGTCCGGCTAAGCTCGCTAGGAAACAAACTGATCATCATATAACTTGTGTCTGGCCGAAGCTTTATGCTCTCGGAAACCCAGACAGTGAAACGATGACTGTACTACTGTACTGTACTACTGTACAGTACAGTGCTAGGATGTCACGGACACGAGACGGAAGCAGGGTCAGGCTAGGGGCTAGTCAGAGCCCATAATAACTAAGCCTAAACCCGAAGTCCAGCAGCACATACAACGTTGAAAATATGTTTCAGTTGTTGCTATTAGTATTTTTTAGCTTTCCCTTCGGCGGGATACCGAAGGGAATGCCGTTTTGCGGATGCGGTTTCCCGCTTCCGCCATTCCCGCTTCCGCCACACGAAGCGGAGAATTCGAGATCTGCTTCCAGTCACCGAATATGTGCGGGGATGCTTCCTATCGTTCATGATACCTTCTAGTAAACATTATTTCCTTCTAATATATCGCGAATACTTCAATTTCTTCACTAATCTACCCTGCTGCACTAGGTTTTCACAGTGTTAATTAGGTCAAACGTTTGACCTACAAAGTGTCGCATTGCCTACGTGGAGCGTACACTTGCGTCGCATATCCAAGAAGCGTCCATTTATTTTATCTCCGATTTGATCTGACGAACAGTTTTCAATTTTTGCCTACGTGGAACCAAAAAACGCGACGCAAGAGCGTCGCGTCGCGTAAATGTTGGACAAATTATCTCCGCGTAGCATGCTACGCAAAAGATCTTTGGCCAAACATCTCCGCGACGCGACGCTCTTGCGTAACTTTTGCGTAGCGCTTTACAGTTTTCCAACCAATCAAATCGCTGTGATCAAAAGTTACGCGACGCGACGAATTTTCATTTTACCCAAACCAGATTTAAGGACGGGACTTAGTTGGCCCCATACTTTGGGGGGCGTCGTATCCTACGTAGGATACCGAGACCGATAAACCGTAGCAGAACCTGTGCGTATGCAAGCTCGATTAGCTCCGGACTTAGCAGTGTTCACTTTACAGTATAACGTCTTCATGTTTATGTTTATATTTATACCAACAACCTATACCATATAACAACCTATATATTCCTATATTTTCTAGGATCCCTTAGGATTATATAGGATTATATAGGATCCTCTAGGATCTTAACTTGAGCTTTTCAGCTCAGCGTAACAGTGGGATTATCATCTTTAAGTTCCTCTAGGATCCTCTAGGATCTTAACTTGAGCTTTTCAGCTCAGCGTAGCAGTGGGATTGTCATCTTTAAGTTCCTATAGGATCTTAACTTGAGCTTTTCAGCTCAGCGTAACAGTGGGATTATCATCTTTAAGTTCCTATAGGATCTTAACTTGAGCTTTTCGGCTCAGCGTAACAGTGGGATTATCATCTTTAAGTTCCTACAGGAACGAGTTAAGCTTGCAGATAAGTTCCTACAGGAAGTTAAGCTTGCAGATAAGTTCCTACACGATGCTAAGCACGACAGATAAGTTCCTACAGGAAGCTAAGCTGGATAAATAAGTTCCTATAGGAAGGTAAGCTTGACACATAAGTTCCTACAGAAAGCTAGGCTTGACAGATAAGATCCTACAGGAAGTTAAGCTTGCAGATAAGTTCCTACACGATGCTAAGCACGACAGATAAGTTCCCACAGGAAGCTAAGCTGGATAAATAAGTTCCTATAGGAAGGTAAGCTTGACACATAAGTTCCTACAGAAAGCTAGGCTTGACAGATAAGTTCCCTACAGGAAGTTAAGCTTGCAGATAAGTTCCTACACGATGCTAAGCACGACAGATAAGTTCCTACAGGAAGCTAAGCTGGATAACTAAGTTCCTATAGGGAGGTAAGCTTGACACATAAGTTCCTACAGAAAGCTAGGCTTGACAGATAAGTTCCTACAGGAAGTTAAGCTTGCAGATAAGTTCCTACACGATGCTAAGCACGACAGATAAGTTCCTACAGGAAGCTAAGCTGGATAAATAAGTTCCTATAGGAAGGTAAGCTTGACACATAAGTTCCTACAGAAAGCTAGGCTTGACAGATAAGTTCCTACAGGAAGTTAAAATAAAGCTATTACAAATATATTCAGTTATCGTCTTCGAGTGATAACCCACATGCATGAAAGACTTTGTCTACCTCTGTCATAAACTCTCCCGGAAAACCTCTGCCGGCATCCTCGTTGCTTTCAACAATTTTATCACTGCTACCGTTAGTGATGCGCACACACTCCGCGCAGAACCAGTCGGGGGCCTTCAAATCCTCCACGGTGCCGATCGGAAACGCCACCACCTGGAACAAGTGGAGCACATCACAAAGGTAGTTGGCTCCGACGTTTTGTTCTCGCACGTGACACACTCGACAGACTCCTCTTCCAGCCCAAGAGCAGAATCCAGATCGTCCTCGGACATAGAACAGCTGCTGTTGTCCTGGTAAAGGATGGTGAACCTATTACCGGTTTTGGTCGCGACGTGGCACAAAACATATCCCAACCACCAGTGGCTCACTCTGGTTCTACCCACGCGCTCCGCTTGTTGATATACCTTCCCCACGTAAAAATGGGAGGTGAGCTTCCCACGGGTGAGCGCTTATAGGAAGAATGATCTGGTAATATATTCGTAACGGGTGAATATATTAGCAGTAAAGCACAGAAAACACGCAGGGCCGGGTGCTCGGAACGGTGAAAACATAAACTGATAAGTTAGGCTAACGCGGAGGCTAACTAGCAGGTCACGGATCGATGTCACGGCTAACTGGGTGTCACACGTCACACACACGGCGAGGGGTGAAACAGGGAGAAGCAGGCCCCCATACAGTGGGGGGGAAATCAGCTTCCCCGTGAAGCGCGTCGATTCTGTCCTTCTGGTTTTTAATTTGCAGCCGGAGGGCTTCGCTTGCCTCCCCTTCCTTGATGGTAGCCTCCAGCATCGTAGGCTGGAAAAGAGGGGCAAATACCTATGGAACAATAAACAGAGCACTAAGCATAGCGTCCTAAAAATCCCCCAAAAATGCCATGTGACAACAGCTTCGAACATAATGGGCGTAAGCCTTTAAAAATATACCTGCAAGGATACTTTCGGGTCCCACTGGAACTCGTCCGGCGGAGGGAAAATGTGGTCCTCCGGGTATACCACCGGCTTGACCTTGCACACCTCCTCCTTGGGATCGCGCTCTTTCTTCTTCTGAGACGGTCTATTTTTTGCTGCGGCGCCCGGCAGCTTTTGCTGTGCATCGCTTTTCCTTCCTTCTCCTTCGTCCGCCTACACAAGATAATAACGGTTAGATATATCCTGCTCAGGAAAATCAACACAGGTGGGTGGGCAAACTCATGTTTATAAGGCCATGGACACCATACGCATGTGCACTACACAAGGATGGAAAAAGCTACGCACCGGTCGACGTCTCCTTACGGGTTGACGCTGTGCTGGCACGGGCTGCAACGGCTCACGGATGTCCAAAGGTTCGGATTCCAGGTCATCAGCGCCCCTAGAGCTTGCAGCGGCCTTGACGTCCACGTCTTCCTTCCCGTCTTTCTTGTCGGCATTTCCTGTGCCTGTAGGTGTATCGGCGGAGATAACGACCTTCTTCAAGTTGCAGTCGTGCTTCTCTGAAGGGGTGTTCTTCAGCGTCGTTCCCACGATTTTTAACCTACAGTGTCAAACATGTCATCAACATACTTTAAGTGCACATGATGCGTCTAGTCAACAAACAAAAGGAAACATATGAGCTAGCATCAACAGTCCCTCGAGCAGAGGCCACAGGCCCACATGCATCGAGTCCCTAGTCCCTCGAGCAGAGGCCACAGGCCCACATGCATCGAGTCCCTAGTCCCTCGAGCAGAGGCCACAGGCCCACATGCATCGAGTCCCTAGTCCCTCGAGCAGAGGCCACAGGCCCACATGCATCGAGTCCCTAGTCCCTCGAGAGGCCACAGGCCCACATGCATCGAGAGAGAGTATGAGACATAGAAAGTATGAGAGAGAGTATGAGACGAAGAACGAAAGAAAGAAAGAAAGAAAGTTACCTGTGAGCGTAGAATTCCTGAACGGCATAGCGATAGAAATCGTCCAGTTCGATTTCAAAGACAGGAGAATCCGGTGTTTTCTCGGCGTTCTTTCGCATGCGGTGGAAAGCTTTTTCCATAGGATGAATCTTGAGGTTCTGTGCGCGTGCTACCTCCTCATATTCCTGTCAACGAAGGGCGATGGGTACTTCAAATCAGAGATAAGAAACGAGATTTGTAGTGGGTTGGGTGTTATCATTCAAATACATGCATCCTGCAGGTACAACGATAACACGATAAACGTGGATTGAACACAACGGTGCACAGCGGATTCCTTACCTCCTTCCTCAAAAATAACTTAGCCTTCAGGCCGTTGCCGTCCAAGTACTCACGATACCCCACGCTGAGGCACTCTCTTTTGAGGGCGGACAAAACTGCGACTTGGGGGTAATTGTTGGGCTTCCTTTTCTTGTGGCCAGACGATTCATCCGGTGATGGATTCCTTTCAGAGTCCCCGCCCTCGTCCGTTTCCCTCTTGACACCACTAACATGTTTAGTATGGACAGAACTACTAACATCCTTCGCTTGCTGGTGCGTCTCTTTCTTAATGTGCACGCCCGGGGTGGTAGGTTCCGAGGTGGATGGTTCCGGTGTGGCAGGCGGGACATGTTTTACGGACACCTGCGCCTCACCATTCAAGGCTTGCAGTACGACCCCTAAAGACGCAGGAACCCATTCGCCGTCACCTACTTTGATGGAAATTCGTAGTGGCAGATCCTGCTGTACATTGCAGTGAGCCCTGATGGTCTCCTCTACATCCTGCCTCACGTCCTTGGCTTCTAACCCTGACTTCAACGTGCAGACATTGACTTTCGTCGGAGCTTCATCATCCTGACAACCTTTGCGATGGATGATAATGGAATTCATGGTTGGTAACGGCTACAGACGGAAACGGCTGCACTCGTCGCATACCATGGAATGTTGACCTACTTATATGCGGTTGGATCATCTGGAAAATGGCGAGGCGATCCGGGATCGTTCTTTTCGTGATCCGGAACGGGATCGATCCCGGGAGGGAAGTTTCTTACGGGATCGATCCTGGAACGCCCCGGGTACGGGAACGATCCTGGAACGCTCCAGGTACGGGAACGATCCTGGAACGCTCCAGGTACGGGAACGATCTTGGAACGCTCCAGGTACAGGAACGATCCTGGAACGCTCCAAGTACTGGAACGATCCTGAATCGATGGGGGGACACTCATGATAAGTCCAAGGGTCGGTTCAAGCATTCAAGGCAAGTACCATGAACCGCACATTAAAAAAAAGGTAGACTTTCACAAGGCTAGAAAGCAGGAGGCAAATTCAAAAAGAAAAAAATCAACAAATCCACATAAATAGATACACCTTTGAGTACACAAGCTACTTCATTTGCATATGTTCATACGGTCTCCACTAAGATGGTATCACTGGCTATTATACTCTTCTTCTTTCTCATCTATACTTCCCACTCCTATAGCGTTTTGGTGTTGGGGTATTTTTGTCAAAGTTGCAAGCCACTTGGTTGGTTGCGCAAGCTTCACACGCGATTGTGTCGTATTCCATCTTTTAACTTGGGTAAACAATCTTGAATACTCCTTGCTGAAGGTGTTTGGCACCTCTGTCTGCACATGCGATAGTGCCACAGTGAGTAACAGTTGAAAAGAACTTATGCGCAAAAAACAACAAAGGGTAAATAAGTACTTACCACAGCTTGTGACTTCGTGCACGAGTTCTCATTTATTTCATACTCGACGGCCTAGTCTTTCAAGCTTGGGCCACTGGCCATCTGGCTTCTAGAGTTTTCTTTCCCTTTTCTTCTATTGCTCGTGCTGATTTTTTTTGTCTTATTATCCGCATTTTTTTCTTTTTGGGAAGGTGATGCTTGCTTGTTGGTCTCCGAGTAGCGCACGTCCATGTTTTGAGTGGCCATCCTGAGGAACGAATCGTGGTAAAGCTCAACACACATAAGCTGACATGCTGAGCTCAACTGAGAAGCAAAGCAAAGCAAACAGCAAAGTTGGGCAAAGCTGAGTCGAGTTGAGCAGAGCTTAGTCGAGTTGAGCAGAGCTTAGTCGAGTTGAGCTAAGTTGAGCTAAGTTGAGCTTAGTTGACACGCTGACAGGAGCAAAGCTGACACGCTGAGCTGATATAAGCTAACAAGCTAAACTAAGCGGAGCTGACAAACCGAGTTGAGCTCCACATATCTTACCACAGGCATAGCACACGCACACAAAGATACTCACATATCCAAGCAAAGGCATAACACACGCACACAGAGATACACACCTATCCTAGCACAGGCATAACACTAGCACAAAGATACACACATATCCTATCACAGGCATAACAATGGTATAGAGATACACATACATCCTACCACAGGCATAGCACACGCACAAAGAGGTACACGCATATCCTAGCATAGGAATAACACGACAGGCACACACATATACACACATATTCCAGCCTATGCTATATTAAACGCAGTAATGCAAACTGAGCAAAGCTTAGCTGAGTTGAGTTGAGTTGAGCTGAGATGAGCTTAGGTGACACGCTGACGTGAGCAAAACTGACACGCTTAGCTGATATGAGCTCAAAAGCTAAGCTCTCAACTCAAACGCGTTGGCGCTGAGTTTGGCGCTAAGTGTTGAGCTAAGATAACGGCTGAGCCGAGTTGAGTGAATGCGTAATAGAGTGAGTAATGAATTTTTAGTGAGTGGTCTGTAGTGTGGGTTGTGAGGTTATGAGAGTGAATACAATTACCTTAATGCACGTTCGTTCTTCACATTCCCGCTCCTTTGAAGTTTCCGCCTGACCATACCCAACACCCCATGCAATGTGAGAATAGCTTGGTTCCAAAACCTCAAAGAACATAGTGAAAAATAACATGCTTATCTTGATCTTATGTAAGACCAGAAAGTGCGCGATACCATACCATACTTTCATAGTAATCACACATATCCTAAAAGATCTAAAACACGGGAGCACATATGTGGAAAATTATTTTTGCAACGAAATATTACACCTCTTTGTGGCGCGACGGGAGACAAGTGGTCACAGACACAAGAGTGTCAGACCTACTCAAACCCAAGATGCCATACATTACAACAAGGCCAATACCTTGTTGCTCGCGGATCAAGGGCGCTCCAAACAAACCCACAGACCAAGGGTGCAGGCGCCTTCTTCTACAAGAGTAGAAAGCGTGACCACAATGGTTCCTTCAATGGCGCAGTCACCAATGTGTGGCCAAGGGAGTTCGTTTTTGCAACGCCACAAAGGAGGTGTAATATTTTGATACCTATGCTAAATAAAATAATTCTCTTAAAATAATTCTAAAATAAGTCTATACATTAAAACAAAACAGTATGATAAAAAGAAAATAAACCACCACTCTAAGTGGGGTAGGATTTTACCTAAAGGGAATCCGGCCCAGTTCGCCTAATTATTACCCAGCAGTTCAATCGCGATGGTTCCACGCGACGAGGCCACAATCGACACGGCGTTCCACCTGCTTTGAGTCCACAGAGGCCTCAAGCGTGACACGATGCGTGGTACAAAAAAGAGAGGTGCCTCATTCTCAACGGTTCCACCTGCTTTGAGCCTGCAGGACCCTCATGCGTGACACGATGAGTGGTACACAAAAGAGGGGGGCCACAATCCACACGGCGTTCCACCAGGGGAGAAGTCCTCTCCGGAGGCCTTTCGGCCAGTTTTCGAGAAAACATTTGTTTTTTCTTGTTTTGACATGTTTTTGCATACTTAAGGGTCAAAATTCTTTCGGCCAATCTTCGGCCAAACCCTCTTTTTGGGAGACTCTCTCGGCCAGGGGCCGGTCAATCGCGACAGGACTTCTCCCCTGCGTTCCACCTACTTTGAGCCTGCAGGACCCTCATGCGTGACACGATGAGTGGTACAAAAAAGAGAGGTGCCTCATTCTCAACGGTTCCACCTGCTTTGAGTCCACAGAGCCCTCATGCGTGACACGATGCGTGGTACAAGAAAAAAGAGGTTCCAACGGTTCCACCTGCTTTGAGCCTGCAGGACCCTCAGGCGTGACACGATGAGTGGTACACAAAAAAGGGAGGCCACAATCGACACGGCGTTCCACCTGCTTTGAGTCCACAGAGGCCTCAAGCGTGACACGATGCGTGGTACAAAAAAGAGAGGTCCCTCATTCTCAACAGTTCCACCTGCTTCGAGTCCGCAGAGCCCTCCTGGGTGACACGATGCGTGGTACAAAAAAGAGAGGTCCCTCATTCTCAACAGTTCCACCTGCTTTCGAGTCCACGCAGAGCCCTCCTGAGTGACACGATGCGTGGTACAAAAAAGAGAGGTCCCTCATTCTCAACAGTTCCACCTGCTTCGAGTCCGCAGAGCCCTCCTGGGTGACACGATGCGTGGTACAAAAATAAGAGGTGACACGAACGACACAGCGTTCCACCTGCTTTGAGCTCGCAGGACCCTCATGCGTGACACGTTGAGTGGTACACAAAAGAGAGGTGCCACAATCAACACAGCGTTCCACCAGCTTCGAGCTCGCAGGACCCTCATGCGTGACACGATGCGTGGTACACGAAAGGGAGGTGGCACAATCAACACAGCGTTCCACCAGCTTCGAGCTCGCAGGACCCTCATGCGTGACACGATGCGTGGTACACGAAAGGGAGGTGCCACAATCAACACAGCGTTCCACCTGCTTTGAGCTCGCAGGACCCTCATGCGTGACACGATGCGGGGTACACAAAAGAGAGGTGCCACACAAATACTTTCTATTACGAAATATTGCAAAGCGGTTGTGCAAAGTCAACATACAAATACACGTAAGCTACGTAAGCTACTTTGAAAGTCACTCTACCAGAATATCCTCGCGACTGATGGTATTGAAGTCGTCCGCGTACCAGGCCAACAGCTCCACAGGCTCCACGCTTGCGTCGATGGTCTTTTCGACTGACGAGCTGTTTCAGGCACAAAGGATTACACGATTCTTATTAACATCTAAAATCGTGTGACTGTGCAAGAAAAAGAAGAAATACTAACTAGCAAATTGTGCCGACAGGACAATTGAAAGCAAGTTTATTCAAGTGCAAAGTAGTCTAGCAAAATCATAATTGCATACTATTCGAGCAACTTGTCACGAGGCATATACCTGTTTAACTGTGAGGGCTATCCCTCATCGATTCGTTGAACGAGTGAAAAGCCCCCTGCCGTCACTATCCCGACACACACCCGACTCTCTTAATTAAAAGAAAGACTAAACCAAGTGCGATGCAATAAAAAACTCAAACAAGGACAAGAGCGTACCTTAAATTGGCTGGGTTAGGTTTCACCCCAGGGCGTGCCGAAGGCTAACGCACTCCCAGCCTCATTTGAGCGATCTGTCTATCTAAAACAAAGTTCGCATCGTCGGACCTTAAAAGCTACAAGCACCTATATCACTATACTACTTATGCAAGTGCAAATCGCGCTACAAGTTGCAAAGTTCAAAGGAAACAGTGCTCTTGGGCCTTTTTAGAAGCTAAAAAGGCCCAGTTTTTCACAATCCAGTAAAAACATGCAAACAGGCACACACACCTGTAAAATTCTATCGAAGAATTCAATTCGAAAGCGCATTTTTCGAACTAGCTAGCCTAAAGGCAGAGAACGCACACAAAACAAGTACTTAAAAATCACTTAAACATCACGTAACGTGGGAGCTCCTAGCCCCACATCAAATGTCGAGCGTCCCTATACCAACTCACCTGCCCTTCAGGATATCACAATGAATCAAGGTGCGCAGGTAGATGCACCTTTCCGATCATGCTAAAAGGTTGTGAGCGCACCTGGCGGGAATGATGTCCGCTCATTCCGTGGGTGACCAACGGCCATGGACCATTTTCAAACGTGCTCATGGACTTCAAATTGCGAACACTGTAAGTGAATTACGAAAGGAAAATAGGTGCGCAGGCAGGATCTACTCTCAAAATTTCGTTCGAAAATTATGGGGTAAATCATAGTTTTGGGCAAGCGACAAAGTGCGTGGGTGTGTGGGTTACGTAAACACCAAACGCATCTTGCTTGCGGCGACCACGCAATGACCAACCACCTGCGGAAAATATACGGTACGCGAAAATATCAGAAACTATTTTATACTAGCAACACAATACAATCAAATTATTTAGGCTGATCTAATCAGAGTTTGCAGTGTGGTTTTCGGCTCCGTGCTTTCAAACTTCGGAGACGCACGTAAGACTAAATGGGAAGTCAAGAGCTCACGATACTCAAGGTGAGGTCATGGTCATGGACATTTCTGTTGATGTCATCGATTACTGGAACGCGAAGAAACGGTGCAGTGCGTTCGGGATTTCCGATGACGGTTACGATCCAAAGCGAAACGAGAACGCGGATCGCGGATCATCACCATCGTTATGAGCACGCTCTCAGGCGATGCATGAACGGGGATCGTGACGTGTCGTCTTTGTTACACGAGCGCTCCGCAACGGGGGGGAACGGGGAACAGTCGATTACGCATTCAGAACTGAACGCCGAATTCCAGATGATTTTCTAATGCTAGCCATCGGACGTCCGAAGACCGATCCTGGACGATGAAGGTTCTGTCCCATAATTCGAATGGATTGAATTCAGCCAATCGGATCACGGTTGTATCACGTTGTAGGATGCAGGATCCTATAGGATCCTATAGGATTCTAACTTTTATTGGCTACAATGATCGATCCTAGTATCGATCGATGTTTCCGTTCGGAACGTTGGTCCGAAAGGGAAGACTTTCGCCTTTGACCTGTAAACTGATTTGTGTTGGCGGCCTGCAGTTTCACGAAAATTATGTCCGGCTCAGAGCTCTCCGAATTTTCCGACATTACAGCACAGCTTTCATCAGACCTTTCGAGTCCTGCTGCAGTTTCAGAACACAGTGCTTTCTCACCGGATGACGGCTCTCTCTCAGACACCAGCTCAGCGAGCAGCGACTACGACACCGCTGAGTCCAATGCTTCGGACCTCTCGGCATTTTCCGACTTGATTGTTGACGACGAGGTAGAGTACACGCCTGTGGCTCCCAGAGTTTTGGAGCCTCTATATAGTGGTGCCCGAGTCACTTTGCTTGAGAGCGTTGTTTCGTTCATTGCCATGATCTTTCGAGGAAATGTTTCTAAGGCAGACATCACAAAGCAGTGTGACTTCCGGCACAAACATGAGCTTCCTGAGGGGAACCAGTTTCCTCGTTCTTTTTACTTGCTTCTGAAAAGCATCGGTGTGGATTTCAACAAACTGGATTACACAGAGTACCACACCTGTGGTTTTGGCTGTGAAAAGTTATTCCCTGCCATGCCACGCAAGGAGTGGAGCAAGCATATCGGAGACGACCATGCTTGTGAGTTGTGTGAATGTCGGTGTGTCATTCCTGTCATCTGCACTTATATTGTACAAGCCAACTGACATCAGCTCCCTACAGTCCAGTCAAATCCAGTTTTCGAAAGTTGTGCAGATTATTGCTGGGCCCAAGCAACCTGCGAACATGAACGGGCACTTGCAGTTGCTTGCCAAGGACGTCCTTAGTGCAGCATGTGTAGGACACCCGACTAAGATGGACAGTCGGCCAGTGAAATCTTTTTGGATGGGTTTAGATGCTGATGAGCCGGCACGTGCAAAGTTTCTGTCTTTGTGCAGTCACAGCTCGTTCTGTTTTTGCTTCAACTGCCGCTTCGTTGCAAATACCGTGAATGGTGTTGTGCGGTTCGCTGGATACTCCGAACCCGCTGTCCAGACAACAGCAGATGAAAGGGCCTTGCAATCGAGGGCAAGAAGTGAGAAAAGGAAGCAACTGAAAAAAACGGTTGTGGTGGGTGGGAAGCGTCAGCGAGTGCCCGTTCGAGTGGAAGACTTGCCCACCGGGTACACTGGTGTTTCTTTGCCGTCGGTCTTCGCTGTCAACGCTGAGAAGTTCACCAATGCTTCTATACGTGCTGATGCGTTGCGCCAGGAAGACGATCGCCACTTGAAGTACCTCAACGTTCTTCTTCGAAAAGTGCCGTACTTTGATGCTGTTGCTGGTGTGAACTACCCTGTCGCTCACTTGTACAATCACGGGGTATGCGACAAGTTTCTGGCTCTTTTATTTCCGGAAAAGAGAGTTCTCCACGTCAACGATGAGCCAGTCTACATTGCTTCGAGATACGAGTCCGAGATTGAACAGCGTGTGGAGAACATGGTCGTGGTGTCCGACATTTCGCGTCCTCCGAAACGATTGACATCCGCGCGGTCCCAGTGGACTTATGACGACACCGCCTGGCAGTTCGCAGTTTACCTTCCTCTCCTTGAACTGGAGGCCTTTATTCCGCAGACATTTTTGGCCGACATCTTTTACCATCTTCATGTTGTTATGCTTCATGTTTGGTATGGTTGCCATCCTGGCATGACGTATGTCGAGAGTCAACAACGGGCACAAAGTTCTCTCCTGCAAGTTGCAAGACTCTTCGAGGGTAACGGTGTGATATCGGAGTTGAGGTCAAACCTGCATTCAGCAGCTTGCCACATGATCGACTCCGAGCGGCATGGTGGCCCTTTGAAGGAGCGGAAGGAGCTTTACGTCGAGACTACTCTCGGCACTCTTGGTGCTGCTTTGGAGAACAAGGTGACGTGCGAACCTGAGCGATTGCAGGCTCGCCAAAATTGTGTTCGAGAATCACTTCTACGAGCGATCTCCTGCCTTCGTGAACAAGGGATCGTGCCGCCGGATGAACTCTACCCAGTTGTTGAAGACAACATTTTCGCGGAGAGGCTCACGGTTGGTCTTGTGCGGCACATAGATGAATCGGCGGTGACTTGGAGTGAAGGGGCACTCTTTCTATCCGAGGCTGCTGAGTCGGCCGTATCCGACTTCTTTTCCGGTGAAATCACTTCAATCCGACGTTATGAGCGCGCGATATTGTATGGTCCGGAGATCCGCATCCTGGATGCTTGTGCCGACAATATCCGAAGGGACTGCAACGTGGTATGCCGTGACATGACCACGTACGGTGAAGTATTGTATCTTCTTGGGGTGACACGATCCGGCAAGTGGGGAGAAGAAGCTGTTGCTATCTTGCGCACATGACAGCTTGTTGAGAAAGTGAACCGGTACAGCGTTGCTACACTGAAAACACAGACCCTCGCCGAGTATACTTGCATGCCCCTTGAGCACATTCTTGGCAAGGTGTGCTTATTAGTGGACATAGAAAAGGAGCAAATGCGTGCCATCTTGGTGCCTAAGCACGTCCAAAACAACCTATATTAACTTCCTATAGTATCTTATCTGTCAAGCCCAGCTTCCTGCAGGAACTTATCTGTCAAGCCTAGCTTTCTGTAGGAACTTGTGTGTCAAGCTTAAGGCACGGTATCGGTTTGGTCAAGCGTAATCAGTTATGAAGTAATTTTCAAAAATAGTAGCCTAATTCGATAAGTGGTTTTGATCTCCTAACCAAATACTGATGTTGGTTTTGAAATACTGACCCAATTGTAATGTAGGTTTTGAATTGTCAAACCAATTCGATACTTGGTTTTGACAGTCAAACGTAATTCGATTGAGGGCTTTGACGTTGATAACAAATTCGATTGCAGGTTTTGAATGCTCAACCCAATTTGGTCCGATTATTACAATTATTAGCAGCAATTGCTGATAACTGCCACAAAGTGCAGTCACACCTGAACAACTAATTCACTCAAGGTTTACTGCCACCTTTAATGAATGCTTTAGCGTGCCCTCACTAACCGCCTTTTGTAAGTCTCCATGCATTCTTCCAGCCCTGCTAAACACTCGTTCAACTCCTGCAGTAGTTGCAGGAGGAGCATGAAACTGCCTACACATGCGCGCTACATTGGGAAGCGAGGCCGCTACCCTTTTCCAATACACAAGCAAGTCAAAATCAGGGTCACACTGGTCCTCCTGAGGCAGAGATAAATACTGGTCTAGCTCATCTCTCTGTGTGGCTACTTGCGCTACCACAGGTCAGTTGCCAAATTCTTGCGCCGCATGAAGGCCCCAACTGAAGTATTGGAGGCTTGCTCCACAACCTTCGGCGCAGGTTGCTCCACAACCACTTTCCAGTCCGACTCCCACGCACTCCGCAGCCATGCCAAAGCTCTGTCAAGCACACTCCACAACACACGCTCAAACAATTAACAATCTACAAGCAAACTATTAACAATAAACAATACACTGGTCAGCAGGCTGCGTGCGCCAGTGGAGGGCGCCCGCAAAGCATTGCAATGACACAATCAGCAGGCTGCGTGCGCCAGTGGAGGGCGCCCGCAGAGCATTGCAATAACACTGTCAGCAGGCTGCGTGCGCCAGTGCCTACAAAACATCACAGACAATAGTTGGAAGTGAAGGTACCTTTCGCGCGTTAAGGATCCTGAGTCGAATTTTGTTACCCCCTCGAAGTCGAAATTCTTGAACCGGGGATCCAGTAACGTGGCGACGCACAAGTCTTCCAGCTCGGTCACAGGAAGATCTTCAAAATATCTCTTAGCATAGTCGGCATGCATCAATTCTCTTCCCTTGCGGACTGAAACAACCAACTGATCATGCTGAACTTCCTTACCAGCAACGAAGACGTTGTTCACTGGGTCGAGCTCCTTCTCAATGAACCAAGCCGTCATCGGCAAGATCAAAGAAACGGTCGGGTGTTTAGTCGCCTCCATGATCACGGAATAGGTTGCAACTGGCTCCAACACTGGCACCTGCACGAGAAATACACGAGATACTCGTCATCCCCCAACAACGACATACATTGTGCCTACAAGCTTGAATGAAAGCATATAGAAGATAGAGCAAAAAAAACATACCGACTGCTGAATGATCTTCCAGTCGATCAGGTCAAGGGCATGTTCCTTGTAAGTACTCCCATCGTCCGCAGGAACAGTCTTGAGTTCGCAGTGGTTCACGTCATACATTTGGACGCCCAGCTGAGTGTCCGCAAACCACTGCCACTGGAGCAACGTGCCGTTCCACCTCGTTGGCGAGTCGCGCGGCGGCACCAGTTGCGGGATCTTGTAATGGGCACAACACTCGAAGAGTTTGGTACGCCCAAGGTCGGACCGCCGGTGATGTGAAGATATCCAGCGCGTTTTAGTACGTACAGCTGCATTGGCCTCCACCTCAAAGTACTTGAGAACGATACGCTGGCCGGTATGATCAACACACCGTGAACTCTCGAAGTTCTCCAGGCCCACCACCATATTTGAACCGTTATCCAGAACAGCCTTGTGCAAGCTGGCAGTGACGGTGTCTTCGCTTGCAGAATACTTGCCGATCCCAAAGCTAGAAAGGTCCTCCTTCACAGCTTTCTCGATGTTCGTTCCAGTATGAGCAACGTCACTGAAAGGGTGTGCCGATCCAAGGAGTTCGTGGTATACGAAGCTGCGGTCGATGAGGTACAACATTCCTCCAAGCAGTGCAACGCCACCCTCGCTCCACAAGTCGTATGCCGCTGAAGGCTCGACCTACGAAACACAATCACGTATCAACGACCAATATTCCGGAAATGCCCTCCTATGAACGTCCACGTCTCATTAGTCTTAGCAGTCTTAGATGAAAAGCTTTTAATCTAAAACCTTCAGATATGACGTAGTAGCATATGGTTTCGGAGGGGTACCCTCCAATGATGCTAAGGTGGCGGAGACACCCTTTCCGCTCGCAATGAAGCTCGGAACCGGAGCTGACTAGTATTGTCACAAAGCAAACAGATAGTTGATTTTGTCAGATAGCTGACTAGTATTAACAGATAGCTGACTAGTATTAACAGATAGCTGACTAGTATTTAACATATAGCTGACTAGTATTGTCACAAAGCAAACAGATTGTTGATTTTGTATTGTCACAAAGCAAACAGATAGTTGATTTTGTACATCTGCCCATGCCGGTTTATTCAGGAAGGTTGGTCAAGTGGCAGCGGCACAAAGGACAAAAACAAGGGTCAGCAACCAATAGGGCAAACCGAGTGTACCTTATCTTCCGCAAGCTCTTTGGTAAGAGCTTCCACGTGGAAGTCCGCCTTCACAGAAAGGGAACACACGTGCTTCTCCAGCGTATTGTACGTGGGTGGCGTGTACAACTCATTGCTGAGACATTGAAAAGCCTTGCGCAAATAGAAGTCCTTCTCGGTGATAGTGTGCGGCCTAGTGGAGTCGCACACCCATCGGGCAAGCAGCGAATGCACTTCGTCCCGCTTAGCTGGAGATAGCTTCAACGTGGAGCCTGCAAAAGAAACGACGGAAATGCCTTCATATGAACGTCCACGTCGCGTCCACGTCTCATTAGTCTTAGCAGTCTTACATCAAGAGCTTTTAATCTAAAACCTTCAGATATGACGTAGTAGCATATGGATTCGGAGGGTGCCCTCCAATGATGTTAAGGTGGCGGAGACACCCTTTCCGCTCGCATTGAAGCTCGGAACCGGAGCTAACACCCTAAACTATTGTCTTAAAAGCAAACAAACAGTTGATTTTGTGGCATTCACATCTCCGAATCAAGGTAACGCTTTGCGTCCACGTCCAACCCTCCATAACCGATAGATCTCCGGGACAAAACTAAGAAAGTGTATCAAGAGAAATAAGATAAGGAGCCTGCGGTTTGCGTAAACCTTCAGATATGACGTAGTAGCATATGGATTCGGAGGGTGCCCTCCAATGATGTTAAGGTGGCGGAGACACCCTTTCCGCTCGCATTGAAGCTCGGAACCGGAGCTAACACCCTAAACTATTGTCTTAAAAGCAAACAAACAGTTGATTTTGTGGCATTCACATCTCCGAATCAAGGTAACGCTTTGCGTCCACGTCCAACCCTCCATAACCGATAGATCTCCGGGACAAAACTAAGAAAGTGTATCAAGAGAAATAAGATAAGGAGCCTGCGGTTTGCGTAAACCTTCAGATATGACGTAGTAGCATATGGATTCGGAGGGTACCCTCCAATGATGTTAAGGTGGCGGAGACACCCTTTCCGCTCGCATTGAAGCTCGGAACCGGAGCTAACACCCTAAACTATTGTCTTAAAAGCAAACAAACAGTTGATTTTGTGGCATTCACATCTCCGAATCAAGGTAACGCTTTGCGTCCACGTCCAACCCTCCATAACCGATAGATCTCCGGGACAAAACTAAGAAAGTGTATCAAGAGAAATAAGATAAGGAGCCTGCGGTTTGCGTAAACCTTCAGATATGACGTAGTAGCATATGGATTCGGAGGGTACCCTCCAATGATGTTAAGGTGGCGGAGACACCCTTTCCGCTCGCATTGAAGCTCGGAACCGGAGCTAACACCCTAAACTATTGTCTTAAAAGCAAACAAACAGTTGATTTTGTGGCATTCACATCTCCGAATCAAGGTAACGCTTTGCGTCCACGTCCAACCCTCCATAACCGATAGATCTCCGGGACAAAACTAAGAAAGTGTATCAAGAGAAATAAGATAAGGAGCCTGCGGTTTGTGTACCGTAAGCCTTCATGTCCACTTGGATTGTTTCGTTACACGAAACATCTCCACTGCCGGGATGCTCTTCATCGTCGTGGTTGCCCGCTCGAATGGCAACACAACATTCGTCTTTGTGGGCCTTGCTTAAGTGCGTCCACACGTTAGTGGTGTTAGCACTGTGGGCGTAAAAGGCAGAGCATCCTGGAATATCACACTGCACACAACACCCACAAATCAAGTTCCAAAGACGGAAGAGCGAGAGGTAACAAGGAAACGACAGGTGAGCATCCATGCATTCAAATTACGTAGATAAAAACACCGGAGCGAGTTTGGGGTGAAAATGCACCCGAAAGCCAAGGACGTGCCCGTCTTTGTCCACCTTCTCGCTGTAATAGTTCCAGCAAGGGGCAGTGCGGCGCCCACGTTTCGCAGGCCGAAAAATGTCAGCATCATGGTCGAGCTCGGTGCAATCCTCTGCAGCTTGCGCAGCTGCCTCGCCACTGGTCCGAGACCTATTCTCATCCTCCGTCTCCTTACGTTCTCGTTCAGCATCGAGTGCAGCAGCTTTATCTTTACGGAACTGTGCAATATCGCTTTCCAGCCCAGCCAAATTAGACACAGGCTCCCACGTGTTAAATTTTTCAGAGTAACCTAGCCACTTGATAAAAAACTCGGGGTATTTCTCCTTGTTTTTATTTGTCACACGCTCCGCTATTATTTTTTCAACTAGGAAATACTCATCATCCATTTGAGTATGTTCAAGAGCAAAACGAGGGGTTCTCTTAACATCCCCACTACCCCTAGGCTTCAAGGTTGGGGTGTTAGCAGCCTTCGCCTTCGTTCGCTGCTCTGGACATCAATCGGTTGCGACTACCGCCAGAAGGCATGATTCGACAGCAGAAGGGAGAGAAGAATGACCTGAGAGTTGTGCACACGAAGTCTTCTTATACCCCCGTGAGCGAGTCTTGCGGTTCACGATGTTCTCCTTGGCGGGAGACTCCACTACAAGTTTGAAAATAATATCTCTTCTGACCGGGACGTGGCTAACTCTGTTGCCCAACAACAACGGAAACAGCATGCCAACTGGTCGAAGCGAAATTATCAGCGCTCAATTTTCAACGTCTGTCAACGCTTCGGTTTGTTCAAGTGCTGTCTTGTCTTGTGCCCATCGATCCCCCGTTCCGCAACTGGTGCGTGCCGCCACGCACCACCGTACGATAAGTCATATTCAGATAATTCAGATGATAATCGTATTTTCCCGATTTTGACCCCGATTTTGACCCGATTTTGACCCCGATTTTGACATCTGAACCCGATTCGATTCGTGGTTGAAGAACATTCGCCCGATTCGATTTATCGCTTTGAACTGCGAACCAAATTCAATTCTGGGTTTTGAATCCCAAAATCGATTCGATTGGTCGCTTTGAAAACCCAATCCAATTCGATAAAAGGCTCGTCATTTCAAAACAAATTCGATAGTGATCATCGTAATTAATTGATTAATCGGACAATCGGCCAAACCGATACCGTGCCTTAGTCAAGCTTGCCTTCCTGTAGGAACTTATGTGTCAAGCTTAGCTTCCTGTAGGAACTTATCTGTCGTGCTTTAGCATCGTGTAGGAACTTATCTGCAAGCTTAACTTCCTGTAGGAACTTATCTGTCAAGCCTAGCTTTCTGTAGGAACTTATGTGTCAAGCTTACCTTCCTATAGGAACTTATTTATCCAGCTTAGCCTCCTGTAGGAACTTATCTGTCGTGCTTAGCATCGTGTAGGAACTTATCTGCAAGCTTAACTTCCTGTAGGAACTTATCGGCAAGCTTAACTTCATGTAGGAACTTAAAGATGATAATCCCACTGTTACGCTGAGCCGAAAAGCTCAAGTTAAGATCCTATAGGAACTTAAAGATGATAATCCCATTGTTACGCGGAGCTGAAAAGCTCAAGTTAAGATCCTAGAGGATCATAGAGGAACTTAAAGATGATAATCCCACTGTTACGCTGAGCTGAAAAGCTCAAGTTAAGATCCTATAGGAACTTAAAGATGATAATCCCACTGTTACGCTGAGCCGAAAAGCTCAAGTTAAGATCCTAGAGGATCATAGAGGAACTTAAAGATGATAATCCCACTGTTACGCTGAGCTGAAAAGCTCAAGTTAAGATCCTAGAGGATCCTATATAATCCTAGAGGATCCTATATAATCCTATATAATCCTAAGGGATCCTAGAAAATATAGGAATATATAGGTTCCCTTAAGAAAATTCCTTACGTGAGTGATCGAGATTTTACACACTATGTATGCGCGTGATACGAATTATGTATGTCGCATGTCGATCTGCATGCTGATGCATGCGTCGCACGGTACGAACTATGATCATCGCACATCTGCGTCGCACGGTATGAATTATGCTCATCGCACATCTGCGTTGCACGGTACGAATTATGATCATCGCACATCTGCGTCGCACGGTACGAATTATGATCATCGCACATCTTTATGTATATTGTACGGGTCGCGCGGTACAATTGCGAATGTCGCTGTCGCTGATGATGAGATTATGTGCATCTCTGTCGCAGTTGATGAGATTATATGCACTGACGCTCATTTTTCATATGCGCGCTTAATTCTCGCACATCGTATTATACCCTGCGATTATTGACAGCATAGATCATACATATATCGTGCGCACACCTCGTCGCAGTATATGCTTAATGTGATTTATGTCGCGCCGATAATTTTATGCACAATTCCGCTGATCGCTGACGATGTATTGAAGCGAAAGCTGTCGTGTATGTGCAGATATTCGACGGTATGTATGCGAACTAAGTCGCGCTGTATACAAATCAATATACGTATATGTGTCAAGTCTGCTGCACTTGAGTTCTCGTTCTTCGCCTGAGCGGAAGCAATACCATAGTCAAGGTTCGCTACGCGAACAGTATGTGTGACGCTGCTGTTATTGAACGGTAACAGCCAAACGCAATATTCTGGTGGGTGTATGAGTGCAGCAGTGTGTTGACCAGAAGTGCTTGCTTGAGCCCAATGCTCCTCATATACTTCCAGTGCCCTCACGCATCTCATGCGTTACCACCATCGGGTTGTGAACCCGAGAGCACTGGGTGAACTTCCCGCATCGGCTGGTCGATATAGCCTTTGATGCTCGCATGCTGTTCAGTGCATGCTAGAAGCGAAGACGCGTCTTATCAGGACCCTTCGGTACTTCAAGAACTTGTCTTGCTTCGCCATCTCGATGCCATATACTTGGCCTCTCGATGACAGATGTCACTCACCTTAGGTGGATGACATACATTATGATTGTACATGTCATAGTCGACCGTACTGACAATACTCGACGACTGTATGTCATTATGACATATGACATGACATGACATGGTATGACAGGTATGCCATGTATGACACATATGTCATCGGTCATATCCCTGACAATTATGGTGTGTCCCAGATTCTGAGTCGTAACTCAGAATACTGGTTTCTTAAGTCGCATATCACATATCAATGAAAGGCGTAACAGGAATCATACCGTAGGTAAGGGTTCAGGCGCAAAGAGAGCATAGTGAGGCAGGCAAAGCAAAGTGGGAGTCAAATTATACCTTAAAGTCGCGAAAATATTTCTAAAAAACTTCTACAAACTAAAATATCAACGCATTTTTATTGTGTGCAAAAATGCATTTTTAGGGTAAGCCGCCTCGAAGGCGGTGAAGTTTTTTTTTGAACAACTTTTATAAAAAGCAAGGGCTGAATTTTGCTTTGCACCGCTGGAGAGGACGGTTTATGCGGTTAGCGGATAATCGATCGATATCTAATAGCATGTTTCACAGTTGCCACAATCGGTATAAAATAGCTTGCCAGCCTTGACATTTTGTATCAAACCCGTAACCAAATTGAGTAATCATAATCAAATAGGTTACGAAGTGCCTGTTAGTACAATCAAGCCTCAGTAACTTCGAACCCGGCAACACCCCTATCATATAGTAGGTTTATCCATGTGGGTGTGTAGAGGAACACCAAACAAATTGCTTATTAGTTTGTACAATCACAATACAGTCATTTCCCGTGCCACCTAATATTGGTATCAAACCACTTACAAAAATATACAATTATCGTTTTTTAATACCATTTTGGAATTTGAAAGTTATCTCAACCCCTGCTCTCGATTGGCTCCATGGATACCTTTCCTTCATAGGATATCCATCCCAAAAATATGCAAAAATATGGAATCAAAACCATGGACTCGCCATGACCATTGCAATAGCAATAAAAACCTCAAATCCAAAAGTGACTTGTAACTTTCAAATGATTTGGGGGAAGTATATTTGTACAGCTCTACACGTCGGTTTAACCGAAATCCTGGAAACAGTGATGAATAGGAAAGCCCCGTACTGGTGCTAGAAGACTATATGCACTTAGATTGTAAGTCTTAAACTAATTACATAATCGTATATAAACATGTGTATGTCTGCGTATTTACAATATTGCCATATCTAGTCTATATCACTCTCGATCAAGAGCTTAGGAGTTTGCCGACCATGGTTTGCTGCCTTAGAAGGCAGCAAGGTTTCGACCATTGAAGTATGCCAAGTGCTCATTATTAGACTTGAACCACGTTCGGACAGCTATGTGTCCAGGGTGTCAGATCTTGCAGTGAATGTCCACGTGGTAGTTTTCTGCAAGAACTAACGGAATTTGCCATACTTTCCAGCAGTTTTGACGCGGCTTCTCGGACGTGTACATCCGCATCATCCAGCAGTGCGGATACCGTTACAACAATATCTTGTGAGTGGGATGGCGTTATATGTGACAGTTCGAGTCCTTCGATCACGTTCATAGCTGCTAACCTGATTTCAGGATTCCTATGATGCAGCCGCTCCAGAATTGCCCGCATATCTACCTCCTCATGCCTTGCAGCCCTTTGCAAGACTTTGACCGCTGCGTCTCTACAGGAAGGCTGTTCGTGCTCCAACCAAGTAACGATATGTCCCATTCGTGAGGCCGTGTGCTCTCTGTAAAGATCCTTTTCACTGAGGGCAACCATAGCTGCAAATTCCACGCAGTCATCCGTATCTTTCTTAAGCGTGGCTAAAATGTTGTCCATATATGGTTCTGCAAGTTCCCCCAACTCGCGTATCGCTATAATGGCCACCGCCCTCACGTCGGTGTCCTCATCTTCAAGGCGGGCCAGCATGACGTCAATGTGTGACGCCGCCAGGGAAGGTAGATATCCCAGGGCCATCAGAGCTCTCGCGCGCACTTCTGCAAGATTGTGTTCGAGGTATGCAAGAAGCGTCCTGATATAAGGACTAAAAATGTTCCTGAATTGATAGGCTTCAGAGGAGCTTCTGACTGAACTGGTAACCCGGCACACTGCCTGCAGAGCTGAAAAGCCAATATCCGAGTCGTCATCTGCAAGGCGTGTCAAGATAGCTTGGAAGTGGGACAGTAAAGCTTCGTCTCCTACTTGGCATAACGCATTGAAAGCTTCCCGTCTGACATCGGCAGCGAAGCAGTCGAGGTACACCACCATGTGCTCGAGATATGGCTTTGCCTGTTCTCCCAGATTTCCCAGCAACAGCAGCGCTTTTTTCCTATCTTCATCTGGGTTGTCTGTGGTGAGCGCACAGATTGCGGCTGCTTGAGGACCGGCGGCTTTGCGGAAACGTCTTGAGGTACAACATATGCTAGCAAGGTCGCGACAGCACAGCCCTTGGAAGGAAAACACGACACTCAACGTTTTTAAGGGCAGTTGGTCAATGCTGATAGCCTTATGCTCGCTTGTCAAAGACATTTTCTTGTGGAAGTGGAAGCTTGCACAAGTGCGGAATAAGAAATATTACTTGTGTCCGCACTCACGAAGCTTTCTGTCGATAGTCGAAGTCGTAGCTCATCAGAGCTAATAACCTGTCGCGTTACGTATCACTGAACATCACGTCACTGTACTTTCGCGAACTTTGGCGCTCGACTGTCAATGTCATGTCATGTCAGGGCTACAGCAATGAATCAGCCATGAAGAGAGATTTATATATTTGTGATTTCGTGAAGAAGTTTATACTGTAGTAAGAGGTAATTATAGCTGCCACGTCAGACTACATGATATGGACTGTGCCGGAGGACGCCAATGTACGTGATATATATTACCATATTCGGGTATAAATATAAATATATCTCAGATTGGAAAATTCATGCATGTACCAAGAGTGTTCCAACCAAAATTTTCATCTCGATATTTTCAAATTATACCCTCCCGTCTCCGACGGAGGGCCCATGCGGCGTTTAAAGTGTGGCCGTCGTCGTCGTCACACTTTTGTGATCAGGTAGGTGGTCGCCAGGTTTTACGACATGTGACGCAGTCCGCAAAGCTCCCAGAATGAAAGTTGGTGACAGTGTCATGAGCGTTGGGAATTATACACAGGAGCTCGCAGAGCTCGTGTGTGGTCGTGGTCACACTTTTGTGATCAGGTAGGTGGTCGCCAGGTTTTACGACATGTGACGCAGTCCGCAAAGCTCCCAGAATGAAAGTTGGTGACAGTGTCATGAGCGTTGGGAATTATACACAGGAGCTCGCAGAGCTCGTGTGTGGTCGTGGTCACACTTTTGTGATCAGGTAGGTGGTCGCCAGGTTTTACGACATGTGACGCAGTCCGCAAAGCTCCCAGAATGAAAGTTGGTGACAGTGTCATGAGCGTTGGGAATTATACACAGGAGCTCGCAGAGCTCGTGTGTGGTCGTGGTCACACTTTTGTGATCAGGTAGGTGGTCGCCAGGTTTTACGACATGTGACGCAGTCCGCAAAGCTCCCAGAATGAAAGTTGGTGACAGTGTCATGAGCGTTGGGAATTATACACAGGAGCTCGCAGAGCTCGAGCTCCCAGAGTGCAAGTTGGTGACAGTCTGACAGAGTGCAAGTTGGTGACAGTCTGAGACAGTGCAGTGCAGTGCCATGCCAGTGCAGTGCAGTGTCACAGGACACGGTGACGATGACAAAAGCGTTGTCGTTGTCGTCGTCGACACGTTGTGTTCAGATAGGTGATCGCCAAGTTTCACGACATGTGACGCAGTCTGCAAAGCTCCCAGAATGCAAGTTGGTGACACAGGCACGAAGAAAAAAAGTGTACTAACGGGGGGGTGTGGGGGCGGAGCCCCATCGACTCTCGATCTGGGAAAAAAAAGTGTACTTACGGGGGGTGTGGGGGGCGGAGCCCCCTAAACCGATCTGAAAAAAAAGAGTGTACTTTCGGGGTGTGGGGGGCGGAGCCCCCTCATCATTTCCGGTCGGGGAAAAAAAAAAGTGTACGTACGGGGTGTGGGGGGCGGAGCCCCATCATTCGATGCGGAAAAAAAAGTGTGCCCCACGGGGGGTGTGGGGGCGGAGCCCCCCCACTGGGGCGCAGTATTTACAAAAAGGTTTGAACCCCAGGGGGGCGGTTGTGGGGGGGTGGAGCCCCCTCCGTGGGCGCAGTTTAAAAGAAAAAGGTTCAGGGTAACGGGGGCGCAGTCCAAAAAAAAGGTGTAGTTACGGGGGGTGTGGGGCAGGCCCCCCCACTGGGCGCAGTCTTAAAAAACTTTTCCGTATTGATACAGGAGAGGAGACGGGAGGGTCCAACGCAACGCGCCTTCATTTATGGAACGCGTGTTGACGAGGTTGTGACTGTCTCAGACTTAGTTGGCCCCATACTTTTGGGGGCGTCGTATCCTACGTAGGATACCGAGACCGATAAACCGTAGCAGAACCTGTGCGTATGCAAGCTTGATTAGCTCCGGACTTAGCAGTGTTCACTTTACTGTACAGTATAACGTCTTCATGTTTATGCATACACTTTTCCGCCGACCGGCAAGCGCATGCACCTCTCCGAAAAAATTACAGCCGCCTCTATTGTTCTTTTATTACGATAAATTTATGATAATGAGTGGCATTTTTTTCGCTCGTATGGTTTTATTACTGTATTTTTCAGGTGTATTTTGATAATACGCGTTTTGAGACGAGCAGCGTTCAGTATTGGCTATTACCCTTCGGGTGGCTTAAGCCACCCTAACAGCGATTTAGGGTGGCTTAAGCCACCTTAACGTTTTCAATTATTGCGGGAGCTATCGGTACCGGAAACTAGATTTTTTTTAGCTCAAAATGACGGCGATAATGTCTTCTTTTAGACACTATATGCACTATTCGGCGAGCCCAAGTTCCCGGTGAGCAATTTTGGGAAGTATCCAAGAGGGTGCAACATTTAGTGAATTTTGAGCGATTTTTCCGGTTTTTGCATACCCATGCTACTTCAACCGAGATTTTGAGGGTCAAGATGACCTCGGATCAAACTTTTGGCAACACACTGCAGAAAGAGCAGCTCGAGATCTTGACATCATAGGTCTCCAAATTTTGAAAAGCGCCTTCGAGGAAGCCCCCGTGAGCTAATTGGCTTAAGGTGGCTTAAGCCATCTTAAGGAAAATTGGGAAATACCCACCCTACTTCAACCGAGATTTTGAGGGTCAAGATGAACTCAGATCAAACTTTTGATAAGACACTGCAGAAAGAGCAGCTCAAGATCTTGACGACATGGGTCTCCAAATTTTGAAAGCGCTGCCGAGGAGGCCCCAATGAGCCCTTCAAGTTAAGGTGGCTTAAGCCACCTTAAGCTGCGGGTAATAGGCAGTATGGTTCAAAAATCTGGTCGTAAAAATCAGCCGACTGAACCGCTTTTTGCGAGCCTAGAGATACAGTTGCGACAGGTGTTGGGAGGTGTCTCATCTGCCCTGCACTTGTTAAAATTATCGAAGGGAAAGTATGCCACGCTTTCGAGTGAGTATTTACGCTCACAGCCTGTGGAATCGCTCTCATCGACACTCACTGACTCGCAAGTATTGACGAAAAATCTGCTCGAGACCATTAGGCTAGTGGAAACGAAAGCAAAAGCGACAGTTGCCACAGCAGAAAGGGCCCTAATCTCAAATAAGGAAAGTGAAGAATCTGTGAGCGCACAGGAAGCTGTAGGAACCACATCGTGTAAGGGTCCCAGCGCAAAAACCCTCAGACGCAAGCAGCTTCGGACATCACGCAAGGGAAAGGAACGTGCTGAAAAAAGTGACACAGAGCCAACAGACCCTCCCACATCTTGTGTGAAGACGCCCTCGCAGAAACATAATTCAGACACGACTTTGCAGGCAGGACCTCGCGCATCGTCAGTTGTTGTTGTTGAAGCAGAATAACCGGTGACACCAGCCGCAACTTCATCCCATGTGGCCTTAGGGCCACAGTCTACAGGAAGAAAACGAGCTAAGGGGAGCACTGGCGACAAGGGCAATCGGAAAAATCCCAAGGTAAAAAGGGCTTTTACGTGGAAAAAGGGGGAGTACAGAAAACGCTCAGAGTCAGTGCCTGCTGTAGACAATCAGGCGACGGAATCTGCTGAAATCTGTATAGGCAGCCCTGACCGGGAGTCCCGGTGCAGGCCCCTATGACAGATTCCTAGGTAGCCAACACTGGACCGTGACTGATCCGTAAGCCCGTGCTGTGACACACCGAGTGTCACATGTAGTTAGACTCGAGACCGTTCCTCGGAATTCACGGCCGGGAATTTCAGATTCATGGCCGTGAATCCTGACTCCGTGACCGTTCCGGGTATATCTAGCTTAGGGTTTATTTCTTATGAGAGTTTATCTATATTGGTTCACTGACTGTCTGATATCTTGAACCGGGATATTCCAGTAGGTCGTGGACCCATTCCACGCTATATTCCACAGCTAGTTTGGCCATGATTGGCTAAAGCAGCCGCTTGGAAGGTGGTGCGCGACGGCGCGTTTGGGGACTCACGGGAATTTTGAGATGAGCTGTTTGCGGTGAGCGTCTTTGAGCCGCAGCTATGGGGGTTCGACCTGGACCGGGCCTAGTCGACGCAATGTTCATTTACGGTATTACGCTTGCCCTGATCCCGCTTGCTGCCGATTTTTGGGCTGGTGGCTCGAGCACCTTCGACCTCGACGACGTCTTCCAGTGCCCCTCGCTCGCATGGCTCTACCGCTCCTTCCGTGACTGTGACGTCGCATCTTCCCGACATTACCCGAACGCGCCCCGGCGTACCACCTCCCATCAGGCTTTCATAGTTATGGGAGTTACCACAAGAGCTAAGAAGTCCCTCACGAGGGACAGCGACATTGATGCCTCGCTGAGGCTTATCGACGGGGTTCGGAACAGCCCGACGGTGCGGACGCCGACTGTTCCAACCCCCGACCCTGCTTCGAATGGGGACGCCGACGTGGCCGTCAGGCGTTACTTGCAGGAGCAGGCGAGGTTGACCGACGAGATCTACAAGGCACGTCTGCATCGTGCCTGGGCCAAGAGCATCCGCGAGGACGTTCTTGGTGACAAGAAGCATCATTTCCGCGGTACGGACGACGCTGGCCTTCTGTCCGACCTGGTGGTGCAGCTACGTACGGAGTTCGAGTCTGCTGGGTTGGAGTTGAAGTCCTTTGATCTCGACGACCCCCTTACCCCGGTTGTGAGCCGGGTGAATGGCCTCCTATACGACGTGCTGGCTCTAGTGGTGGAGAAGCACAGCAACGCGTATGTCTGGCTCACTGGTACGGATGCTTCGTCTGACCGAGATGGCCGGCGAGCTTTGGTCGACATCATCAAGGGTTGCGTACCGGTGGCGCTGCGGGAGTCGCAGCAAGAGGAGCATGCGGCCTTGCGTTACCCCGCGAACGTGGACCCGCAGCCGATCTTGGCGCGGGAGCAACGTTTGGTGCGGGACAACAGGGCCTCCGACTGGACGCCTACGGAGGCTACGCGTAAGCTGAGCCTGTACACCAGGCTTGACCCGGCGTTCTACGCTGCGGTCAAGGTGCGCTACCCCATGGCTGCTGACTTGGCCCATGTACCGTTGGCCTCACTCCGTTCCATGGTGGTAGAGATCTACCAGGCTTGGGCTCAGACTGACACGGGGAAGGCGGCTTCTGGAGCGGACGGCATCTCCGCGCACCTCTCCAGCAGCGAGTACGACGCCCTCCTCGTAAAGATCACGGAGCTCAAGGAATTGGTGCAGCGGCAGCACGGGGAGAGCGCTCCGGTGGTGCGGCAGCAGCGGGTGCAGCAGCGGCAGCAGCAGCAGCAGCGTGCACAGCAGCCGAGAGGCTACCGTATGGGGCAGCACAAGGTGCCGCCCGTGGGATTCGACCGGGACGACCAGCGGGCAAAGCCGTTCTGTGGCAGGTGCAAGAAAGCGGGCAAAGGTGAGAGCTACCACTTCTACCGCGACTGCCCGTTGGGCGGGCGCCAACACCCGCCCACCTCTGCCGCGGCATTCTGCATTCCTATCGACGAGGAGGACGCGGAGGGCGTGCATGCGCTTGCCATGTGTGCGCTCTTTCAGCAGGCAGCGGACGATGGCGCGGAGTCCTTTGCTCGTGCGGCTGCCGCGTACGGGCCGCCTGCGGTGCTTTGTGCGGGAGCGGTGGGCGGCATCGACGTGTCCGCCTACGGCTTCGCGGTGGAGCAGCAGTCAGCTTCCGACGAGCCCGTAGGAGACGACATTCTTCGACGGCTCGACGATCTTGCCGCGGAGGTTCACTCCGCGGCCAATCACCAGGTGCACTTCACACACGCATCTTTCCCGCCTCCTGACGGCATCGAGCAGCAGGCTTCGGCTCTGGTGTGCGGACCCGCCGCGGCGGGGACCACGCCGGAGGAGCAGGTTCCGGCAGGTGGTGCGGCGGCATCGGCATCCGCCGTGCCGGCCCCTGCTATGCCTGTCTCGCAGGGAAAGGATGTGAAACCCGCGCCACTGCAATCGGCGCGGGTAACCACCACAGCGGGCGCGGACGGTGAGTTCGCTGGATTCGTTCAGACCGTGAACCACGCCGCCATCGGGCAGGTTGACCTCACGGGTTACGACACGGACGATTACGAGGACCTCGCCGACGGCAGCTTCATCGTGAAGCCGCGGACTCCGGCCATTTCGGCAGATCATGCGTCGGAGTCCGCGACCCACGTGACTGAGTCTGGTGGTGCTTCCCGCACCTACGGTTGTGGCAAGCCGCCATGGGGCTTCACCGCGCACGCGGGCCCGTGGGGTTTTCCTTACTTTGTCTCCCTCATTCTTTTCATCTCGATCATGGGTGTGGGGGCAGCCGCCTACACGGCGGCCAATGACATCGACTCTGTACAGGTATCGGGTCGGGCTGCACCGCAGCCTGTGCTGTGCAGGGGAGACTTATGCATCTACCCCGGTATATCCGAGCTGGACCCCGTCACTCTGGATGCAGTACTGCACTCCCTGGGTGCTGCGACGGTGGTTCACCGGCCGCCTGACCCACTGGAGAGCAGTGCTGCAAGCTACTACCGTGGACATTGTGGTGACGGTACTCCTCTGGACTTTGACCCCGAGTAGCTTTACTTCTGGCTCTGGCAGTGCACCACTTTCTAGTGGTGCACTGAGATGTGCTTTGACCTCAACATGGTCTTCAATTTGGTTTATGCTTTACTTTGACATCTACAATTTTCAATCTGGTTTGCTGCCACAGTGCTTTTCAGTAGTTTAGCAGGACCTGAGTGCCTGTATATTTCTGCACTTGTGCCGGCTAGAGGGTTTCAATTTGTGTATCAGAATGGCACAGTTGAATTAGCAGTTAGGTTTGTCACCCTAGCTCCTACCCTAACTTATCTTAACTTCTCTGACTTACCTGTCAGTCACCACCCACAGTGCTGGGGTGGTGTGCTGAAATCTGTATAGGCAGCCCTGACCGGGAGTCCCGGTGCAGGCCCCTATGACAGATTCCTAGGTAGCCAACACTGGACTGTGACTGATCCGTAAGCCCGTGCTGTGACACACCGAGTGTCACATGTAGTTAGACTCGAGACCGTTCCTCGGAATTCACGGCCGGGAATTTCAGATTCATGGCCGCGAATCCTGACTCCGTGACCGTTCCGGGTATATCTAGCTTAGGGTTTATTTCTTATGAGAGTTTATCTATATTGGTTCACTGACTGTCTGATATCTTGAACCGGGATATTCCAGTAGAATCTTTGCAGCGTTCGGCTTCACTCAGCCCTGAGGGGCGATCCATGTTTAAAGTTTATGACCGATAACAATGTTTACTTGGAACAGTGGAGACACTTTTATCAGTCACCTTATTTTCTGCAAGAAGGGCATCGCGAAGAATCCACTTCACTCGATCCTAGATCAGGCGACCGCTTAACTGGGTGGGGCAACTCCTTCCTGTAACTGAAGTCAGAGACAGTTTGTCGTTTGCGGTTGGATCTCACGCTTTGTTATTCCTCGGACAATATGGTGCCAGCACTCCAATCGAGCCGCTTTTCCCAAGAAGGTTTTTTCAGCGGCGGAATCTGTGCTGTTTTTGCGGTGAGAGGATCCAGAGGACCCGTGGGACCGCGGGGGACGGCTTACCCATAATCCTGAGAACCCGAACTGCCGAGGACTGCTCAGGATCCCACTTCACCTTAGACCACCGCTTGCAAGTCATGGAGAGACAGACTTTCGCCCCCCCCATAACTGGGGGTGACTGTCTCTTCCTGTGTCACACCTCGCCCTGTGGTGTCACTTGCATCTTGCCAGCCGACCGATAATAAAACACCCAAGTTATTTTATTATCTCATCTTAGACTGCGAAACCACCCGAGCATCTCGTCCCAGCTTCACAGAGTTTGTGGAGACTGTAAAAACACGCATATAACCCACCGTTGTCCGTTATATCCACCGTTTATTTCACCGTCTCTGTCAGGTTATGGGCCTCACCACTGGCGAGTTTGCTCACGCTTTCGGATTCTTTGATCCCGTACCTTGTGCGGTAACTATCCCGCTTTTCACCAAATTCGGCTGAGCACCTTCGTCCTCTTTGCCGCCATCTTCACCCCGCGTCCCCCTTGGCACCGGGAAATTATTCGAGCACCTTGTCCTCGACCACATCAACCTTCATTCTCGACTACGTCGTCCCCATCTATTTCACTTTACGCTCTGGCCAGCAGCACCTCAACAGCAGCAAAATTGGCTTATCGCACGACATTTTTGACGTCACCACCGTCTTCCCCGCGGGAATCTACCCCAGATTGCCTTTTCCATCGTTCGATTTGGTTATTTTTAGCGAAAGTTACGTTTTCGCTTGGGAACCCTAAGTGTTGGGCTCCAGATTTTACAGCTTACAACGGCCATGGCTTCGTGTCGTCAGCGTGCCCGCATTTCTACAGTTACCTCCGCGCTGCACGTGATTCGACGACGAGAGCTTACCCATGGCTACGATCTGGTGGTGTCTGGTGGTGCTCATGCACCCGACACCAAAATCGAGTCCATCAACCACATCGTCAACATGAGCTTTGACCACTGCGAGCTCACCCCGCAGCATCCTCCACTCTTCCCTCCACCCTGCGTGCCCCTTGGCCATTGCCTGGTGGTGTTTGCAGGTGTTGCATCCCTCATCCCACCACTTTTCCTCTCTGTTTTCGCACTTGTGTGCGGCGGAGTGGAGCCACACCGCATTTTCCACCTTCGCCCCCCTCGGGGTGTCCACGTCCCCGCACTCGCTATGTTGGTACCACACATCGTCGCACCGCATCGCGTGGGCGTTGGATGACGACGTCCTGGCGGCGCTCGACTTCGTCCACCATCGAGACCTACGCCGCCGTCCACCCTCGATTACTTGGGCTAGATTCGCTGGCTGGCCTGTGGGAGTAGTCATCCCCACAGCACATGCATGGGCATAAGCCCCTAGAGCACGCATCTAGAGACCAGCGCGGCGGAGCCACTCTAGCTGGGTTGAAAAAGACCTCTTAGGGTCTCAAAGATGCTTGTTTCTTAGGGTTTTGCCTCTGTGGCCAACCGTAGGATGCTAGCCCCGGCCTTGGCTAGCTTGCATCGTGACACCTCACGCCTTCGGGGTGAGGTGGTGTCATGGAGAGACAGACTTTCGCCCCCCCCATAACTGGGGGTGCCTGTCTCTTCCTGTGTCACACCTCGCCCTGTGGTGTCACTTGCATCTTGCCAGCCGACCGATAATAAAACACCCAAGTTATTTTATTATCTCATCTTAGACTGCGAAACCACCCGAGCATCTCGTCCCAGCTTCACAGAGTTTGTGGAGACTGTAAAAACACGCATATAACCCACCGTTGTCCGTTATATCCACCGTTCATTTCACCGTCTCTGTCAGCAAGTTCTGATCTGTTTGCCTAGACCCCTGCTATCTAAAGAACTATTACCGCTCCAAAACTAATCCTGCCTAGAGCCTGCGGTTTTAGACATCTGTTTAGCCCTTGCCGTCGGCTTCAGTAGGGGGGTAGGCCGACCGAGTGCAGACCGGTTTTCCCGCTTCGTATGACAGTGCAGTACACATCAAAACTTAATAGCGGTGGGGGGTGGAAAGGGAAAGGCTCCCTTTTAAATCCAGCCCACACCAGTTAAATGGTGTCTTTATTTTATTTTATTTTATTTCTTCATGTTTATGTGTATATTTATACCAACAAGACGTGACTGGCACTGTTAACCCTCTGGAAATTATTTATTATACTTATGCCATCCATATGCGCCGGTATTTTTCGCGGCACACTTTTTAGCATCTTGTCTGTGGCACTCATCGCCTGTATATTTATAATGTCTGATTGGGTTCCGCATAAACAACGTGCACCCAAGCGGCGTTACGATGATTTACATCAGGGAGGAAGAAGAAATGGAACTCAATATATAGTATGAAGAGGTGCTAATTAGCCCCAATATGACCTGAAGGAGCGTCAGCGACTTCAGGTAATATTGGGGCTAATTAGCTCCTCTTCATGATATATTTGTGACACATCAGCCCTCGATTAATCGAAGGGATCATGTGAGAGCCACGTCATGGAATATGCTTTGCAACAATATTTCTCGACTCTGCCACGTCATCACAACTCGCGATATATTGCTCAAATATTGCTTACAGTACAAATATTGCTTACAATAGCGTCATCGGTGTGTCATCAGTGTCGACTGTCGCTGTCGCTGTCGCTGTCGCTGTCGTCATGTCATGTCATGTCATGTCATGTCAATGTCATGACATGTCATCACAGTCTATCCTACCTCAGGCTGTTTTGTAACCGGCGCGTCAGCGCACGGTGATCTGTACCGTCGCGTCAGCGAACGGCGAAGCGAACGGTGAAGATGTCTACGATGATCGTCTGTCATCAACGCAGTCGATCGTCTTTTCAATCGCGAGTCACATTATAAAATACTAGCCAATCGGAAACTCAAAAAACAGATTTCCAAGATCGTTCGAGTTTTCAGTCGTCTGTCATCGTCAAAAAGATACTGCCAATCAATACCTAGAAAGCTGGATTTCTAAGATCGATGCTTCGAACTTCGAAATTAACCCAAAGGGGAGTTCTGATGCATTTTCAAGCCCATTTCTTGTTTGCATCTTCCCGTGCACCTCCTGCTGTGACCCTGCCGCTGTGACCCTGCCTGCTATGAATATCTTTGTGCATAATGTTTCTGCGACTGACGTTAAGTGTGCATGCATCGATATGTGTATGCATGACTAACTTTTTGCTTACATGCAGGGTCAGTGCTCGACCGCATGATGACCTTCGACTAGTCGACCCCTTTCCGCTTGTGTTCATCTTCGACCGACTCCACGCCCAACGCTCGCCTACGAGATCCTCGCTGCATCCACGCATACCATTTTAGTTTCATATGTTCTTTCGTGTGTGTGCCCTTCATGTCACTGTACGTTTTCAGATGACTTGTGTATTCTCCCTAATTCCCCGATCCCCCCCGCCATATGCCCCATGTGGCATCCGCGTATGCCCCCTTGTGACACACGCGCCCAATGTGTTTGTTGCTCAACTGGCGTGCCGCATTTTGTATGCACTCGCTTACGTGTGTGTATCGCATTCGTTTGTTTTCATCTTGTATGTTTTCGTTCCGACGTCTTGTGTGGGATCCGGGGGCTTTGGGCTTTTCTCGCCCTTCACCGCGCACCGCCGAAATCCCGGCCATGCTTTTGCCGTGTATGTTCTGTTTGCATAATGTATTTGTCTGACACGCATTAGAACATTTTTAGGCAGAGCACAGCACAGCATTTCGCAGGCGTTGTCGGCTTTGACCTAATTTCGGGTCAAAGTCGTCAATGCCACGTGTTCAGGGCTGGGTCACAGGGCATTGGCATTTTCCCAAATTCGTAATATTTCATTTGAATATTGGGGCTGTTTGGCCCCAATATTCTGAATATTGGTGCTGATCAGCACCAATATTCAATGGAATCTTCCGAACATTGGGAACACGTCAATGCACTTGACCAATCCAGTTCTGAACACGTGGCCGCCTTACTTCCACATCAGCATTTCATCATTAATATAGCTCAGAATTGCTGCCTGCGTGGCACGTTTTCATTGGTCAAAACCCGATGTGTCATAAATATAGTCAGGTATAAGACTTTTCGACGACTGTTCTTATTATACCATGATGGGATGCCCATCATACATGTACCATTTATGTCACGCTGTATAATTCTATTTCGTGATTTGCTGAAGCCCTAGCGAGGGCGCATCTCTATAATTATACAAAACAGGATACGCGCGTATTCGGGTTTCTCGTATCCTACGTATGCGGTACAGGGCCTACTATAAAGGTCTCGGACGTGTAGAGCTTCATATAGAAGAGTTCTTCGCACTTCGGATACCTTCGGTTTGGGGGCTTTGCTTTGACCCAAAGCCCAAAGCCCCGGCCTTTCGTTTTTGGCAACGGTTTCCAACTCTAAATTCGGGAGCATATTACAAGTGTCACGAAGTAGGTCTAGGCGACATGCCATGACATGCCATGCCATGCCATGCCATGCCATGCCACGACAAAGACAATGACATGACATGACATTTGATGGCTCCCGAATGGATTAGAATTATACCCTACCCAAATTATCCTCCCACTCGCAAACGTACATGGAGAGTTCCGCCCCCCAAACCCCGGGCAGCGATTACCATATGCTCAATGCTGGTTCTCGTGTCTGTATAAAATCTGTATAAAATTATTCCAATCTATATTTTAAAATCCAATATGTATCACAAATATGTATTTCATTGTTTTGTAAAAATATTTAGTAAACAGCAGTCGTTTATAGACGGCGTAAATGCTATGAAGGCGCGTTGCTTTGGACCCTCCCGTCTCCTCTCCTGTATCAATACGGGAATTGTATCGGTTGCTGAATTGCTTATCGAGCTATTTTTAAGAC
>LGRX02004764.1:23009-33949 GCA_001247695.2 Cymbomonas tetramitiformis | reverse complement strand
GGGGGCTCCGCCCCCCCCACACCCCCCCGTTAGTACACTTTTTTTTTTTGGTGACTATGTCACCAACTTGCATTCTGGGAGCTTTGCCGACTGCGTCACATGTCGTGAAACTTGGCGACCACCTATCTGAACATAAAGTGTCGACGACGACAACGACAACGCTTTGCGGGCGCGGGCGTCATCGTCACCGTGTCCTGTGACACTGCACTGTCTCAAACTGTCACCAACTTGCACTCTGGGAGCTCGAGCTCTGCGAGCTCCTGTGTATAATTCCCAACGCTCATGACACTGTCACCAACTTTCATTCTGAGAGCTTTGCGGACTGCGTCACATGTCGTAAAACCTGGCGACCACCTACCTGATCAAAAAAGTGTGACATCAACGACGGACGACACTTTAAACGCCGCATGGGCCCTCCGCCTCCGTCGGAGACGGGAGGGTATAATTCCCAACGTTGCTGACAGTGTCATCACCAACTTTCATTCTCGGAGCTTTCCGGACTGCGTCACATGTCGACGACGTGTCACCTGGCACACAAAAGGGCTACGACGACAACGACGACGACAACGACGACGACAACGACGGTGTGACACTCTTCATTCTAGCCTCTACAGTGACACGAGAAGCAACTACAGTGACACCTACAGTAGTAGTAGTATGTTGCATATCTTGCATGTTCATTTAGATTTACTGAGATTACAGTCAATTCGATTTTTCTTTTGGTGCGTGTGCACACTGTCTAGTGATGAAATATATTCGTAGATGAGCAAAACATTAAATTTTGACTCAAATATGTTCCATATCTTTATGTAATATAACTTTATGTTAATATCATTTTTGCAGGAATCGACGGATGTCGCTAGTCCAAGTCCAAATTGCGCTAGCGTCACTAGCGCAATTTGGATTGGCGGAGTTCCTTTACGAAGAGATTCTTCGATGAGCAAACCAACTAAGTTAGAAGAGTACGTGAAAACATCGTAATTTATGGTGGCTTTCAAAAAAGCCTTTGTACATTTGCATATGCACACGCGTTAATCTAATTTGCGCTAGCTTGAGCTCGAGATTGTTGTTTAGCTTCGAAAGCCCGGTTCCGCGCGTGTGCATGCCAAGAATCCTCCGGCATCTTGAACTCTTCATCTGTTACCGGGTACATGAATACCGGAGCGACTCCTTTCGCGGTATAGCTAAGACAATCACCGTTATCGTCATAGGATCTACGTTGAGGGAGACCGCCCATTTTGCACCTCGATCGGTAATCACGCATTTGTTGTTTCCGTTTCTCTTTGTTAAGCTCGTAGCGCTCTTTCGCCTTTTGCTTTATATACTCTTTGTTCTTTTCATATCGTCTACGTTCGGTATCAAGTTTTACTTCTTGATTCCGAATGTAGTAATTCGCATCTTGGCGTTTTTTGTTGTCGCTCCTACGTGTTTGATTTCTTTCAACAAACGTTGACTATTGCTATTCCATTCCTTGCGTCTTTCAGCCTGTAATATTTCTCCGTTTATCCTTTCCGCATCATAAAATTCTTTTATGCTCATATCTCCAGTATATTTCACCCTCTCTGACATTTCGAGTTTGCAATACAATTACAACTCAAGCCGTCCGGGTCTCTCGAAAGTTACGTTGAAACGTTGAAACCAATTGCAGTTTTTGCGTTTTTTACCCTTTTTACCGTTCGGTTGTAGTATTCCAAGATCGCGATCGTGCTCTTCCCCAGCGTGACAGTGGCACTGTCTCTGTGACATGATCACATGGATGACATGATTGACGATTGACGAGCCGCTCGCTATTCATGAATTCGCGGCCGTGAATCTTAAATTCACTGCCGAGAATTCAGGTGACACTGCACTGTGTCACTCCCCAGTCGCAGTGTGACCACGACGACGACTGAGACCGACTGCGGAAATTCGTTTTTGTGTATAAATCCTTTTCCAGCCCATACAGGCGACGTTCATGACAGTGTCACCAACTTTCGTTCTGGGAGCTTTGCGGACTGCGTCACATGTCGTAAAACCTGGCGACCACCTACCTGATCACAAAAGTGTGACAATCTTCTTCCGGCGATCTTCCTGCAATTAAAGGCTGCATGGGCCCTCCGTCGGAGACGGGAGGGTATCGGCATCCGTGAGAGGTGGGACCTTGTGGTTACCGATTTGGGCTAGGGTAGTAGTCGTATGTCATTATAATTTCCACACGCAGTGCAGCGGCCGAGTTTCCGATCGGCCGCGCAGCGGCCGAGTTTCCATTTCAAATGTGTCATTTGTCGGCTATGTAGCCGTAGCCGATTAGAAAACTGGCCGAGACCTTCGCTTGAGCCTTGACGAGTAGCAGTGACAGTGTGACACTCGACTGTCGTGTGTACAGTACTCGCACTCCGACTCGCCACTGGACTGAGTCCCGTCCTTAAATCTGGTTTGGGTAAAATGAAATTTCGTCGCGTCGCGTAACTTTTGATCGCAGCGATTTGATTGGTTAGAAAACTGTAAAACGCTACGCACAGGTTACGCAAGAGCGTCGCGTCGCGGAGATGTTTGGACAAACATCTTTTGCGTAACACGCTACGCAGAGATGTTTTGTCCAACATCTACGCGACGCGACGCTCTTGCGTCGCGTTTTTTGGTTCCACGTAGGCAAATTTTGAAAACTGTTCGTCAGATCAAATCGGAGATAAAATAAATGGACGCTCCTTGGATATGCGACGCATGTGTACGCTCCACGTAGGCAGGTGCGACGCCTTCGACAGATCTTTGGATAAAACTCGTCGTATAAAATACAGATCTCCCCCCTTTCGCCGTCCCCCTTGCCCCCCGCGCCCCACCCCATACACTCCCCCTCCCCTACCCTTCCCCCTTTATCAACCCCGATTTCATCCGTCCTGCATCCCCCTTCCCCCTTCCACCCCCCAACCCCCTCATCCCCCTTATAACTCCACATTTCCCCCTTTCCCCTTTCCCCCTTCCCCCTTATTTCCCCCTTTCTCCCCCTTTTTTTCTGACCCAACCCCCTTTTCGTTTCGGAAAATCGTGTATTTATTTTTATACCCATTCCAGATATAATAAAACGTAACCACGTTGGACGCCACGTACGCATAGGCCGTCGTGCACACAGTCGCAGACAGCCGATTTATTCATCCTTAAATCTGGTCAGACGCGATGCGACGCGACGCGACGCAACGCGACTCGCGTACAGTAATCTGAAAACCAAATTTAAGGACGGGCCTGACTCGTGACTGGCCATTCAAGGTACATCAGGCCGTGACATTGGCATTTGGGAACCGGTTTAGAGAACTGGCCGAGACCTTCACGCGTACCCATTCAAGTTCGAAGTTGTTTTCAAGTTTCATGGGACCATGCATTCGTTGAGTTGAGAGTTATATAATGGCTCAAACGTGAAACGGAAGATGAACGTCAAGTGGTCCAACAGAGTCATCAGTCGCCCACGCTATTCCGAATTATCAAAGCTTTGCCCCTCGCGTACCTGACCTTGCCTTGGAACGAATGGAACTGCGGAAGATTTCTTGTTAAAAAAGAAGCTGGCTCTTTTGGTCACAACCGTCACTCGTTAACGATCCTAATGATTTTGTGACAAGGATATGATTAACTTTATGTATATCAACATATCTATAACACATATAGCGTAGGTACTCGTCGGTAAAGCTCTGTCAGTTACAAGATCATCAGTTGCGCCGAGTGAAAAATACCTCAGAAACAGCTCAGCACTAACCAGGGGTCATCTAGTGAGTAAAGCTATACATCTAGTAAGTACATCGCCGCGTAATTCTTCAGCTGGCGCCATGTTTGACAGGTTTAGAAGAAGACTTTCTGTTTCGGAGGCGACGACGTCGCCCATCTGTGGCCAGGCCTCGGATGCTCCATACCGTAAGCGCGCTCAAGCGGTTTCTGCCATTGAAAGCAAGGTCGGTCGTTATTTGTGTGCAGAAGTGGTTATAGAGGTTTCGACATGTCAAGACTCACCTGCTTCCTATTGAACCATGCCTCCAGGAAAAACCCTGCATCCCGGCAACCGACGCAGCACCGGCTCCGGACAACCCCGACGACACCCTGCGTCAACTCATTTCTTGCAAGGTGAAGCTGGCGGAGGTATCGCTGCAAAAAGAGGAGTTAGAATCAGAGGTGCGTCGCTCACTCGTTTCATAAACGTGGAAATTTGCGGCCTGCCTGGGATCCAGCAGCGAGCACTATAGGACGTGTCAATCGTGAGAGTTCGTCGCCGGCTGTCGTGCGTCGCGTTCATCGCCTCTTCCGAAACTGCTCACCATCGTTGGAAGAAGTATCGTAGCTCATCTGGGCTTCAGGCAAGAGCGTGGCGAACCCTCCTCCATCGAGCATGCGTTCCATGCGCGATGGTGTGCCGCCGATCACACTTTACGGCTTCCCGAATGGGTCTTCTCCCTTGTGGCTAGCGTCAACGAAATTCGTCCCCACCACGTGTCGCCAAATGCACGTTGTCTGTCCAAAGTCTGCGTCAGCGGTCTCTTCCCAGCCTCATCGCCCCCCCTGGGTCTCTTCCCAGCCTCATCGCCCGCCTGGGTCTCTTCCCAGCCTCATCGCCCGCCTGGGTCTCTTCCCAGCCCCATCGCCCACCCTGGGTCTCTTCCCAGCCTCATCCCCCCCTGGGTCTCTTCCCAGGGTCTCTTCCCAGTCCCCTGGGTCTCTTCCAGCCTCATCGCCCCACCTGGGTCTCTTCCCAGCCGCATCGCCCCCTGGGTCTCTTCCCAGCCTCATCGCCCCACCTGGGTCTCTTCCCAGCCTCATCTGCCTGGGTCTCTTCCCAGCCTCATCTCTCTTCCAGCCTCATCGCCCCCTGGGTCTCTTCCCAGCCTCATCGCCCACCTGGGTCTCTTCCCAGCCTCATCGCCCACCTGGGTCTCTTCCCAGCCTCATCGCCCCACCCGGGTCTCTTCCCAGCCTCATCGCCCCCCTGGGTCTCTTCCCAGCCTCATCGCCCACAGACAGCCTCCAGTTGCTCGCAGGAGTGAGTTTCCTCGCTCGCTGTTCCCCCGACGTCCAGAATCGCCAGCTTCCTTGATGCAATCGGAAGTGGTGCCGTGTTTCGCTTCGCGACTTCATCAGGACTTCATCAGGACCTCATTCTCGTCGAGGGCCTCTCTCCCTGACCCCCGTCCTCAAGCGCAAAGCTTTCTCGTTTCTGCTACCTTTCCTGTTTAACAAGGAACTGGCTTCGGCGTAGCTTGGCAGGACCCGGCATTATGCCTCTATCAGAATCGGCTGCACCTCAGGAGGTCCTCCGGCCTTGGCTGTAACATGGCCGGCCCTCTCGCCCTCTCGCCTTGCTGCGGTTTGAGCGCTTTTGCTGTTGGGCGCCGCGCTCGCAGGTGCGTTTGCTGCGGGAGCACCTGCAGGAGACGCAGGAGGAGCTCGAAGCATTCCGGGACCGCTTGCGGCACGACGACACCATCCGCGCCGCTGGCGGGTCGAGTGTGGAGCAGCACTTCAACGTGCAAGGGCACCTGCCGCCGGGGGTCGAGGCCCGTATCCAGAGCTGCGCCAAGGTCCCCGACCGCCCCCGTGCACCGGCCTCCCCTGCTGAGGCCATCTCGCCTCCTTTGCCGGGGTGGTGTCAGATCTTTGGTTCACCGCCGCCGGAGCTCTCGGATCCTCCTTGTTCCCTCTTCCCGTTCCCAATCCGAACATTCACAGGTCTTGAGGTCTGACCGTGCTCGAGTGCCCCTGCCGACCCGGAACATTGTTTATTTCTCTCTCTCTCTCCGGTTGTGAGAGGCGGTTCGTGCTATGGCTCATTTTCGGCGGCAACCTGCCCCTGGCCGTGCTTGCCCGACCCCTATGTTCGATGTTCACATCCCTCTCTGCCTCTCTCCTTCGCCCGGACGCACTGACCCGGGAGCACGCCACCGAGGGTAGCTACGAGCCGGTTGCGCCTGAATGTCTGGGTGCATCATGATAAGACCGGCCTGTCTGAGGGCGCGAGGTTGGGCCGCAGGCAAGTATATCCGGCGGCGCAGAGCGACCCTCTTCGTTGCGCGTGAACTTGGAGTGGCGCCCGCGGGCCGATTCTGAATGGCTGCCCAGCGCATCCAGCCACGAGCCTGGCCGCTGGGTTGCTGTCCCCCCCAAGCGCACCGGCCAGAATCGCCACTGCGAGGCCCTCACGCTCCCTGCACGGTCCCCGCGCTTCTGGCCGTCCCTGCCGACCCCCACCCCAAGGCGCCCCAAAGCGCACCCCAAGTATGCAAACCCCTCCCGATATACCTACTGCTCCCCGTGCGCTGCCACAGAGCTCTCAGCCAGGGATGCCGCTAGCGCATGACCAAGCATTACCTGACCTGGCGCTGCCTGCTGGCGTTGCCCGCTGGTGGCGGATTTCGGGATAGCTGCCGCATTATCGGCTTGGCGGATGGTGAAAACTGATTGCCACGCACGTGATATGTGGCCGCATCAGCGCCGCTTGTCAGGCGCTGGCGTTTGAGCGTTTGGCACTGCGCCGGCCGCCAGCACCATGCCGAACCGGATTTCTGCGATGCGCCCGAGGACTTTAGCGTCTCCGGGTTTCCAGTCGCAAAGCGGATTTGGCAGATCTCCACATTGATTGCGTCTGCTCGTTGTGCGGTGCACTCGAGCTGTGCAGTTTTGTAGCACGCGTGCGCTCCTTCCTGGAATGCCGTTCTGAAGAGAGCCCACTCCGCGCCAGCGCACGGGCGGGTGCCACAGAGTGCTGAGCGCCGACGCAGAGTGGGTGCTTAAAGACAATCCCACTGCGCCGGCAGTTTGGCCCTGTTCGGCTTCTTCTCAAACGAGCGACACACCAGCGCTAGACCCAACAAGTGAAACTGCATTCTTGCTCCCCGACACTTCGTCGCGCCCAACAAGTGAAACTGCATTCTTGCTCCCCGACACTTCGTCGCACCCAACAAGTGAAACTGCATTCTTGCTCCCCGACACTTCGTCGCGAAGTTGGCTATTTCATCTTTGTGCTCATGGACAGGGCGCATGCCGGCATTGGCTCCGCTGGTGGCTAAGGCTCTCGGACACTTGTGTGATAAAAACTGATGCGAGGTCAGCCAACTGCATAAATTCTCAAATGCTCAAATGCTGAAGGGAGCTAGAGGGGTTTGAAATGTGCTGGAGAGGGTTGGAAGGCAGCCAGAGGGTCAAGGTGGACACCGGAGGGGGCCGCTGAAGGTCTCTAGAGGGTATGTAAGGGCATGCACGGGCCTGCAGGGGTTTGGGAATCGTATGGATGATGCTTTACTGGAGTGAACTGGCGGTCACGAGGCGAGCGGTGGCACTGGTGGGGGCTTGACAACGGGTGGGTGCTGGATGCACATGGGGAGGGATAGCGTCTGTCGGACGCGCTGGAGAATGCCAGAGGGGGGTACTGTGGGTACTGTGGGCTCATCTGAGGTCACGGGTATGTGTCTTGCTGATCCGGGACATCCTCTTGAAGCGCGTTCTTGTGGGTGCGGGCGCGGGAGCCCCGAGCGCGAGCTCCTGGGAAGAGCGTCCGAGAACCGTGCGGGGGAAGGAGGAGCGGGTGCCCTGCAGGGCGTTTGTCAAGTCTTTCACGGAGGCCTTTTCGCCGCAGTCCTTTCCACCTGCGGCGGGGACTCCGACGGCAGGCAAACCACCGCTCATGCCGCGAGCCGTTTCCATAAGGGGCCAGCACGCGCTCGAGCCCGCAGACGTGCAGCTGTGCGAGGGCGTTTCCATCTTCCTCACGCTAGCTCCGCACGTGCGCCGCACTATGCTCGCGTACCTCACTGTCAAGCATTACCAGGCGCGCGCGCCCCACCCCTCACTCCTCCGGGCCTCCATGTCGGCGTATTTCGATGTACCCCCGACATTTTCCCTCAAGCTACGGGACAGATCCGCGGGCGTTGAGCCAGCCACGTGTCCGATGCGGTGCACCTGTGGCACCCTGCGCCGCCCTGGCCTGAGGGGGCGCCCACCGGGGTGTGCCGCGGAGCGCAGCCCGGCGAGGCCATCTACAAGTGCGGCGATGTGGCGCAAATGCTTTACATTCTGAAGAGTGGGGACGTGGTGGAGACTGCGGATGGCAACGCGCATGACGGGTACTCCATCCTGCCGACCGCCACCCTTGCGCGCTGATCGCTGCTTGCAATCCCTGCTGGCGCTGCTGCAATCCCTCAGCCGTGCATTGTTTGGGAGGCCGTGTGCACGATATGCCTTGCTGCCGCGCGTGCCTGTAGCATGTTATGAGAGGGGTGTGGCAGTGGGCGCCTGAATGTGAAGCCAGCTGAAGGCCTCTACCGCTGCAGACGAGGAGCGGATCGGGGGCCTTTGGGGCGGGTGCCACCAGGGATCCCTTGCCGAGTGCCATGCAGCGCTTGGCCGTGGGCGACCTCTTCGGAGAGAGGGAGGTGCTAGACAGTTTGAGAAAGGGGGCGGTGAGCTTCTGCCCGGCTGGGCACGCCATGAACTCGGATGTCGTTGCACCCTTCTTTCCTAAAACGGGTTTGAGCAAGATGCGCCACCTCGGAGAGCCTGTACTTGTACTTGTCACGCATGGCTGTACCTTGCAACGAAAGATGAGGACTCGTCCAGTGTTAAGCCAAAACCGTGTATTTTTATTACACGTTCCGTATTAAGGACCAAATTTCGTTTTGTGTTCTATGACATACTCACCCCTCCCTGGCAGCCGTGCATGCGGTGTAGCCAACATGTATTCACCGTGGCTTGACCGGAGTACACCTCTCGCCCCCACCTGGTGGATGGGCTGCTGGGTATTGACGTATCTCGCTCATGATCTCTCGAGGGGTATGATACATGCATCAGGAGGGATCATGGGAGCAAGCGGAAGACGGAGGTTGTGAGACGTAAACCCCTTAGTCTCGCCCCCGTGTCCCCCCTAATAACGTCATTGCGCCGTGCACAGCCTCTTTCTCAGCGCGCTCGCGCATGCACCAGGCTCCCGCGCTGCGTCGGTGTGGCGGCTCCCCCCCGCATAACCTCTGTCGAAGCACCATGCACGAGCGCCGCTGCTTGCCACCAACGTGTGCAGAAGCTAAGGATCATGCGGATCGACTTGAGTATGCGTAGGAATATGCACGGAAGGGCGTGGCCCACGTTATGCCACGTGCATTAGCTGAGGATTGTAACGTGGGTAAGTTAAGATTGGCCCCACGCGTGAGCCGAGGGCGCCCAGGTGGATGCGCCGAGGTTTTGCTGGGCTCGTCTCGGGAACACTATGACCGGCGCGTTGGCGCACAAGGGCGCAGAGACGCAGCTCAAATGTGATGGAGTTCGGCGGGCATGCTGGCACACAGGGGCACAGCGCCGCGGCATACAACCGCGTGCAAGGCGATGACAACTGCGTCATGCCTCACAATGAGTGTGAAGTGCTTTAGGGAGACTCTTCGAAATACCGCCCTGCTGCAGGAATCCACCAGCTCCGTGGTCAGCTTCTTCAAGGTGGACCCCTGCGCGCCTCGTCACGCACCCCCGTGACAGGCCCTGCCTGTGCTGCTGGGATCTCTCGAAGGGACATACCACGAAGCCGCAGTGCTCATCAGCTCTCTGGGCGGGCGGTGCAAGGGTAGCACACCTGCAGACGTGAGACTACGGGGATCGTGCCTGGGACAGGAGAAAGGGGACGACATGGAGCTGACCACTCTGGTCAATGCGATGCGCGGAAAGGTGGAGAGTGCCGAGACGCGGGCCGAGTACCTCGCGGTGCTCCGCGGCTTCTCCCTCGACATGCAGACCCTGCCGCTAGGTGCTCTACCATCTCCACACGGCGGACTCCCGACGCTACCTTTCACGGCGGACTCCCGACACGATGCGCCGGTAGTTTTGAGATACCTGTCTTCTGGAGCGCTGCGAATCAATGCTTCGTGAGCGAGGCGTTACAGCTGTGCCCCGCATGTCGCGCCTGCTGCCGCAGCTTGATCCATTCTCAAACTCGTTCGCTTGCCGAGAGCACTTGTTGGGCACGCGTCTCGTGTTGGATGACGACGGAGGGTGAGGAGGGGCTGCAGGCGAGGCGCAACATGGAGGCGGGTTTGGGACAGATCCCGACCAGGTGCGGAGGGCGGCGTGCGCTCGTGCACTCCGCGGGCGAGAGCACCGCGAGCCGATTTCCGCGGGATTGCCCTGCGGCCCGCGATGCAGGAGTCGCTGGCGGAGCGGCTTCCAACAGCCCAGCCTCAGGCTTGCAGAGGCGCCTCCTGCAGGAAGGAGACGCCCGCAGCATTTTGACCTCAGCATGCGATGCGTTGTATGTCTCTGCTCTCTGCGCCGCCCGACTGTTTCTTTGTTCCCTCCGTGACCAGCATTGCGGCATCATGGCGCCAAATGCAGCCCACCCGAGAGATCGGCAGAGAGCGCCCGCTGAGGCCGGGCTGGGGGCTCCACGTGGCAGTTGCGCAAGGACTTGGTGCGGGAGACGGGAATCTTTGTCAATGGCACCTGGTGGCCTCTGGGTGCATCCACTCACCCCGGAGAGCCTCCCTACTCTCGTCGTGCATGCAACCAGGCAGTCTCTCTGCCGGATGACAACGTTTTCAGCCCTCGCGTTGCGCCACGGACGCCGCCTGCGTTGCGCCACGGACGCCGCCTGCGTTGCGCCACGGACGCCGCCTGCGTTGCGCGCCCATGGAAAATGCAGACACGACCTTGATCCAGTTTCTCCGACGCACTTCACGCCGGTCTGCTTGCCTTGTGCCTGATGCGCTGATGGAGCTCCCCTGACGGGGTTCGGGGCGTGCTCAGGAGGTCTCGAGACTGGGATGGAGCAGTTCCAGGAGGCGCTGTATTACAGCCTGGAGTGCCGTGTGCTGACGCCGCCAGGCATATATCCCTGATGCTCCCATCGTGCTGCGCTATTCCTGAACCCGACTTGTGCTTTTTGGCACACCAAGATGCATCACCTTTTTGGCACACGGGTGGGGCGCTGATGCATCACCAGGGAGGGTGGGGGG
>LGRX02004764.1:0-21128 GCA_001247695.2 Cymbomonas tetramitiformis | reverse complement strand
GAGGGTGGGGGGCTGCAGAAGGAAAAAGAGTGAGCTACGTGAAGCAGAGGAGGAAATCGGTTCTCTTAGAGAGGGAAAGGTTCGGGACCACACGCACTGCCGAGCTCTGCTGGACGCCGAGAGGCCCCTTTCCCAATAACGCAGATGCACCTGTCAGCTATTTGGTCCGGGCAGCCAGTTCCGAGACGGGCATGTCGATAGTCACAGCTGAACCAAAGCAGACGTGCTCACGGTGCGGCTGCGGGCAGAGCTGGGAGATGCGAGGACGCCACAGGAGGGGTGGCGTGAGTTCCTCAGGTCTGGAAGCGACCTGGTGACTCAAATGTCCGCCCTTGCGTCAACACCGACCCCCCTGCAACGGCACCGGCGCACGCAGAGCTTGGAATCCGGTGATTGGCCCACTGGCTCTACGACTTGGTTGCCCCTTGCAGCAGTTTGTGTGCTTTACCCCTAGGAGCTCGCCGCCCGCTTCCTTGGCTGCAGCACCGCTCATGAACCCCTGGCTCAGGTGTCCCAGGTCCCAGAGCTTCCCTCGGATCAGGCGCATCGTCTGCAGGGGGTGTCCGCTTCCCACCCCAGATCAAACACCGCCTCTGCGGGGGAGGGGACCTCCCTCCCCCCTCATCATGCGGGCTGCTTACTTGGAATTTGGGGCGTCCCTTCTGTCAGGCGCTCCACTTAGACTTACACTTCCCACCTCAATTTCGCCTGCGTATGCTGTTGGAGTTCCACTGTTGAAGGTCGGGCGATTCGCCTGAATGAACTGACGTACTCCTGCTTGGTTAGCTCACGCCACTCTGTACACGGGGGTTTGTCCTCACCTTCCTTACGCGAGGTCCACGGTTAGCACAGGGGTTCGGATTCCCTCTCCCTTAGTTCAGGGGCCCCGAATGCATGCTGACGTGGACCCCGCCTTCAGACTGGACGCATGTGACCGATCAGAGGCTTGGCTGGTTGGAGGAGGATCGTGGGACAGTGCAACAGTTGACGGTCGATGTGAACAACCTGGTCACGGAGATCCCAGAGCAAACGGCATGCGCGGATGTGACGGACCAGGAGGAGCTGGCGAGGAGCTCGATGGTGGCAGTGGCGGTGGAGCGCGTCATGTTCGCTTGCTGCCGCACGCTCTCCGGTGAGCACTCCCCTGTGCCGCAGGGAGCATTCGGCCCCCCCTAAGCTGCAATGAGCGGGGTCCTCACCGGGCACAGCCGTGTGGAGCCAGGTGGCGCGAGGCCTCCGCGGAATCTGAGCTGCTGATGTGGATGTGCCTTTGCATCCCCGATTCCTTGCCAAACCGTTCTCGGTGTGTGGCATTGAGCAATGAGGTGCCCAGCAAAAGGGATTAGCTCCTACATATATGATACATTTATGGGATAAGTCTAGATTGGGTGTAGATATTTCATTATAATCTAGATTGGGTGTAGACACTTCATTTTCATCTAGATTGGGTGTAGACACTTCATTTTAATCCAGATTGGGTGTAGACACTTCATTACAATCCAGATTGGGTGTAGATATTTCATTTAAATCCAGATTGGGTGCAGACACTTCATTTTGGTCTAGACATTTTAATCCAGATTGGGTGTAAACATTTCATTTTAATCCAGATTGGGTGTAGACACTTCATTTTAATGTGCCACATTGGGTGTAGACACGGGTATAGGGGGTACGGGTCGTAATTTTTGTTGTTATTTGTTGCTCAAAAAAACAATATTTCGCAAATTCAACCGGTAGATATCAACACCTGACCACAATGAACACATCTAGCGGTTGGATTTGCGAAATGATGTTTTTGTATGCGATGACTAGCGAAAAACTTTTCATGATCGATGTTTTTTGTTGTTTTGTCGCTTAAAAAAACATTATTTCGCAAACCCAACCGGTAGATATGTTCATTGTGGTCAAATGTTGATATCTAATGGTAGAATTTACATAATAATGTTCACCTGAATATTATCAATGCAGAATGGGATGCCCTCAAGCCATCAAGGTATGTTAAAATGAAGTCTACACCCAATCCGGACTTATCCCTACATTTATACATGCATATGATACATACATACATACAACACAAACTCAGCGATCTCACCCCCATTCGCGGCGGACCTGTTAGGGATGACGACTCTGTCGGCCACAAAATCAGTGATCCTGCGAGGGTCTTTTATGTTCGAGTCGGGCTCGGGCAACGTGGGGCATTGAGCTCGGACACAGTGAAGATGCCATGCGTCGACCAGCGGCAAGAAAAAGTGGATAAGTCTGACCAGCACCGGACCGGCCTGATTGAATACCGACGGAGCTTACTTCGTAACTTTGTCAATAATAATCCAAACTGTGTCCGGGCTCAATGCCCCACGTTGCCCGAGCCCGACTCGAACATAAAAGACCCTCGCAGGATCACTGATTTTATGGCCGACAGAGTCGTCATCCCTAACAGGTCCGCCGCAAAGAGGGGTGAGATTGCTGTTTTGTGTTGCATATATGTATATAGATGAGCATAGGGACTAGGCGGCTGACGTAGAGTGGGTTGTGACTCGGTGCAGGAGGTGACTCGTACCTTGTTGTCAACCAGGCGCGCCTCGCTTTCAGTGCTCCCTTTTATCCCCACCTCCGCCCTCGGGAGCCACATCGACCTGCACAGCTCGAGGGCTCTACACTCCTTGCGCGACGGCCCCACTTGGCCCTCCAATATGCTCTCGGCCTCGCTCTTTCCTCCCGGCTGTCTTTGGCGCTTCGGTCTTTGGCCGTCCTGCATCCGTTGTCTTCATGGTGTTGGAGAGGGCGGAGCCACAGCATTTCAGCAGCACATCAGCTTCGGTGGGGTGATGGATCCAATGTCCCCAACACGCAGAAGAAATAATCGCTTTGACAGCTTCGGGTCGGGAGTGCAGCTGTTTGCAAATGCTGCGGTGACAGTGACACCGGAGAGCCGGCTGGCGCCGCCGGTGCGTATCTCCATGCTCAGCAGCCGACTCGTGTCGGTTGAATCTGTGGACGTCTTCAAAGTGACTCACTTCGCGGACGACGGCACGGACGAGGTATGCGAGCTTGTTGCTACCTAGCGGATCTCGATGCAACCTGCCTTTAGCTGATTGTGAAAATGCGCCCGTCCCGCCGTATCCCTCGAGACCACTCACTCGCCGCAACTGCGTGCGGCATCTCACCCTGTCACCTTGTCACCCTGTCACCCTGTCACCCTCCGCTTTTCGAAGCGCCCTGAGAGAGCGCTCAGGACTGCCGCATTCAAGGGGCTGCCCAGGTGGCACGAGGTCCTGTGCTGCGCCGCGCTGTTGGAACTTGTGGTGGGAGCGAGACCGGTGGGTGACAGTCGATGGCATGATGGCATGATGGCATGATGGATATGCGTCACTCTTGGAAATTTGGAATAAGTGGTTGTGCATACAGAGTGCTAACGGACGGACGGGGGGACGGTCTGATGGGCCTATGGCAGTGCTGGTGCCATATATACACGGCCGTGGTGGACGAGATCGACTTCGCAAAGGGGGTGGACGGTAGCATCAGTGATCGGCACATGAGCATTTCATATGTCGAGGCCCCAGTCACCGCAGAGGAGCTCTCCCCAAGGCCAAATCCCCCGTAATTCCCGGCCTCCTCACACCATCAGCGCGATCCCCGTCCGGCAGCGAGACCTCTGGTGCCGGGATGCACTTGTTAATGTCAAATGATTTGCGAGTCCAGCATCACGCGTGCTTGGAGAAGCTGCCTGCACCTCCTGCTATGCTGACTTATCATGGGTGCGCGGAGTGAGATCCTACAGTAGTAAATGCTCGGCCGGCGCCTTGCCCAAATGGATCAAGGCTGCTTGAAGATAACTTCGATTGCCATTCGTCATGTGCAGGCGGGAAGGGCAAGAAAGGGAGGATAACATCAAAATGGCATTGCCACACGACGTCGCCGCATCAGGGTATGCCGCTCGGGTCGTTGTGCTCGTTCACCCCTCTCATGACCCCCAATGTACGAGGCCATTGTGCTGTAAACCGGATTGAAAGCACGCATACGTGACAGTTTCAGAAAACGGATGACTTCTGACAGAGGTAAAGCAGAGCTGTTTAGCCTATGGAATAAATAACGGTTTGCAACAAAACGTGCAATCAATTTGAGGAGTTTACGAGTCTGCCATTGAGTGCACCCAATGCGCTTACGGTGACTAGAGCGTGCCCCGAGTTTCGTTAGAGAGTTCCAATATGTCATAGCAGCTCGAAGTTCACGCTACACTCCCTGAGGTATGATTTCTCTCGCTTCCTTGGACTGAAGTGTGTGCCTCGGCACTGCCAAACTTGAGCCATACCTCGGGTCTACAGGTATCCCACGGTATCTAACTTGTACCGACGTTTCAGATTTCACCTTCCAATGGGGAGAAGCAGCATGGTGATGTTTGCAGGCCAGACCCTGACTTAGCATTTTCTGTAATCAATTCAGTCAGTCGAGGTCTAGCAGACCTGTACATGAAGGAAGAGCACGATAGTACACCACATATGTACTTTGGAGGTGGCACGCCACAAGCTCACAGCATTCATGATCAAACAATCAAAGTAGCGCACCGATTCTTGCAGCTATCGCTCGACATACTTATCCAGTGTAGCCTGCTGAAGTCTGTTGTGTCAGAGTTTCTAATATGCCAAATTCGGGATGGGTTTTGAACAGTTTGCAGATTGAGCGTGGCTCCAGCATCTAGTGACTCTATTGGGAGAATTGGAGGCCTGCTGATGTACAGCCAACAAAAAACAAAAAGGCGTGAATAAAGGAACAAGAGAAATGAAAGAAAGAATACTTGTCCTTGCGACAAATTTTACACTGGCATTCATCCATAATCAAGCGCAGCTTGCTTTTGTGCTGGACATGCTGTGTGCAAGAAAAACGATGGATAGACACCGGATATTCAATTGGCTGTTGAGTATAAGAGGTCTTGCTTGCTGCGCATCCTGGCCGGGACAAGAATGCTATTTTTTAATACATCTGCAAATTGCAGGTTCAAACAGTCAACAGCGCGCGCATCTGTTTACACACAGCGATAGTTCACAGATCATGCTGAGGAATCATTGCATTTCGTATTTGCATCCATATTTATGGATATTTCACATCCTTGCTGTTGCTCAGCACAGGCAAGTGCATTGGTGAGCTAGAGTTGTCATTATTTGAATTCATGCGCCGCTCATTTACTTCATAAATTATTACTCAATTGGTGCTGGTGGAATGTGAGGATTTACAATTCTCTTATTCATATTTCCGTATATAATAACCTGTCCTATGTTGACAATAATATTCCATTCAATGAATAGTTTATACACTGTATATAATGACGGTATATAATATATATAGTTTATGTTGTAGAACCAATGAAACACGGAAAGAAACTCGTTGCTGATGTCACGTGGAAGTAGAAAACTCCAACCCCCAAAACGGACTTTTGTTTTTCTTTTGCATTTAAGTACCTTCCTAGGAGACTGTGACAGCGCTTGCCTCGGTGTGGTGATGGGCATAAGGCATCATTTAAATCAGTGTACAGGGGAAGTAGGCGCAGATTGTGATTGGCATGCCTGTATTCCGGAAACATATATCAGATGAAGAAATGAAAGGATGTACACATAACTGCAGTGATGTAAAACCGGCCGGGAAATTAATACACTCATACATGTAAAGGGCGCGGTTTTTCTCTTTCTTTTTCTAACTGCAATGATAGGTAATCAAAAGGTGTGGCAGGGGTCACACAATGGTAATGCCTCGTCACAGCTTCGTGATTGGTGATTATTGCTTGTGATATCAGTCAACAACATATCAGAGCTTATTTTAACAAAATAATACACTTTGTGAGGTATATGGAGATCCTTTAGAATCAAGGGGGTATGAACCATTCCTCAGATGAATATGGTGCAGAACAGCTGAAGGTGGAACGGTGCAACAGATGCAGTTGCAACATATTGGGTCAAGTCTCACCGAGCTGCACCAAATGGCTACATAGGCCCGTTGGATCCCTGCAGCACAAGAAATACATCCTATGGTGCCTATGCCTGAAAGCTTCATAAACGTCCTCCAAGGCGGCAATATGTCAAGATGCACTGTTACATGGCACCTTAGCTTCGTGGTTGAAATACAGAGGTGCACAAGACTGCTGACCCACTAAAAGGTCTGAAGTGAAAAGCGATTCAGCAGCCCTGCTGGTATTACCAGCGTGACAGGAGTGAACCACAAGGGCTGTGATCAATCTTCTGCAGCCAAGAAAGGGTTGGCGATCTCCTCCGTTCCATCTGTAGGTGAGCAGAGCATCACTGCGGTTCCACGACACACCTGAAAGCCAAAGCCGCCATAGCCAGCAATTTCATGGAAAACTCCGATGCAATCAAGGCTGCAACACAAGAACACTTACTATCAAGTTCGTTCACTTATTCGTTTTCTCACTTCACCACAACACTCAGAGGAACAAGCATCAGAGGTGACTCGAGAATAGTGCCGTGTAACCATAGAGGCTGTGAGAGGACGCATTTTATTCTGTTCAGTGCCTTCCTTGAGGTTGCCAGGGATCTCACGCCTTCTTCAGAAATCGGAATCAAGGGGTGTAGCTGCGGGCTCCGACTGCCTTATGAGCCTTGCATGGTGTTGTTAAGAACAGCCGAGTGCGTTGCCAATTTTCGGACAGCTGATCCTGTCAAGGTGTTCACTGTGTCGACAATGTGCGCCAGCCGACGAAGGAATCGCTAGAAAGGGTGGAGCACAACACGGCGTGTCACTCTTTGGCCCAATGTTTCCGGTAGTTCCCGAGTCGGCTGCCCCTCACCAAGGAGCCACCTAATTCTTACTTCTGCACTTGTTCTCTCTGTGAAGACACCCTTTTCAGGGACGTCCAGTGCAATGCTTCGTACGTTTTTGATTTGTAAGTGTTGGCAACCAAGCCTGTCCGGCCCCCCGCAAGGAACGCTCGGAACCGAACACGCAGATGTGGGATATGCTCGGCGCCGATGCTTCGGAGAGGCGAAGTGATATGCGGATTCAGGTGCAAACCGACACCAGCTACGACGGACGCGAGCTTTTCAGAGCGGCGGCGGCACTCCACATTCAACACTTAATTAGTATGAAATTGATCGAGGCTAGGGTTGTGTATCGTATTGGTGGCTCTGAAGCAATAACAGCGATACCGGAAGGTGGCAGACGCCCGTAAACCTTACGGTCTAAGAAGTGTTGCAGCTCATCCAGAGCTCGTTCCCGAGAGTTTGGTGGCTCCGTACAGGGGAGGCAGGCCTGAAGGTGGATCTCCGCATTAGCTCTCGGAGGCCTGTCGAAAGGGACCCTATCTGCGTTTCGGCGGGCTGCCCTTGACGTGGTCCACAAGAATTCTGACCATGTCCTGGCCGTTTGCCTGTTCGTTTCACGTGCAGGTGTACGGAACCTTTGGTAAAACCTCGGGGCTGTGAGCAGCGAAAGCACAGACCGAGAGGAAGAGTGCAGCAACTTCTTCCTCACGTCTCGAGTTTGTGGGTCAAGGTGACAGTATTTAAGTTCTTCTGGCGGATCAGGTTTGCGTCCGACTTTCAGGCGTATGCGGAAGCGACATTGAACAAGTTCTTTCAGCGTCTCAAGTTTGCATCCAGCAGTTGTGCTTGTCCCGGAGCAAGCATATACAGATGCTTCCGGTAGGTCAACCTAGCGTACAGCTTGCTTGCGTGGACCGAAGTAATAGTTAGTTTTTGTTCCGCGTGGAGTTTATGTGAACGGAATTCTAGACGTTCTGGCAAGTTACTGCCGCGGAAAACTTGTGAGCGGCATAGAATAAGATATTTGCTCTTGCCGAAAGGAAGGAATGAAAAATTCCCGTGAGCATAGCAGAGGGCGCAAGCGAAAAGAGAATTGGCAAGTTCTGGCAAGCCTTGGAAGATTCTGCGGAAATGAACGCGAGCGGAAAGAGAACGTCAAGGGGCTTGGCGCACATCGTGACCACGGATGCAAATGAGAGTATTTTGTGCGTATGTTTTGGTGGCTGCCGCGGCTAGAGAGGACGTCCAAGCAATAATCTGTGGTTTAGGACGTGATTGTGCCGGGCTCAAAATGCTCACAGATGATCAACAACTTGGACTTATGATGTGTGTGCGTGCAGCAGCGTCCTAGCCTGTTACTTAAAGCTATGAGCAAACTAAAGGGCACGAACTTACAATTAAGCCAAGAGGACGAGTCTGATCAGTGATTCTGAGAGGGTCTTCAGGATCTGCGAGAACGGATACAACACCGCTATCACTTCCCTCACAATGCGGCGCAGTCTAACACGTACTGCATTTCGACTTCGGTCAGCGTCTAGGGCTGGTACTGCTCGGTGTGCGAAGAAACAACGAAAAATATCTGGAAGAAGCATTCAGAGGCCCGCTTGAATCTAAAGTAACATTTACAAATTTTCGAGTTGTTGAATAAACTTATAAAATAGGAGTAAATCAACGATAAACATCGAAAGCTTGGACACGCAATCAAAAACGTGGACAAAATCTCAAGACATCTCTTACATGGGCATACATGGGCAAGGCATGTTGCCACGCCCAATAACACAGTACGGCGCTAAATAACGTGCGCACCTCGTAGGAACTCTGTGGTTTCGTCGAGCACCAGATTAAGAAGTTGATCGTACCCCTTCAGTATGCCAAGAACTGGGGATCACAAACATAAGATACCGTGAGAAGAGCATCGAACGCACAGTTGACAACACAGTATCGAAACGAGACCGATCAAAGGCAGTAGAAATCAGTGCTCTTGTCGTGGGCCTTCGTGCCTTCTCTCCCACCGCTCAACTTCACTCGAATACTTTTATCTATGTACTTCCCGAGATCGAGCACAGTCTCCTTCTTAGAACTCATCTGTTTAAAGTTATAATTGGCAGCTTAAGGAGGGTATAGGGCGGGAATGAAGGTTTCAAGGGCGCTCTTACTTCATCGCTCATATCAGACGAGAGGTTAAGAGCACCCAACCGAACGAAGTTACAACTCGAGTTCCGAATGTGAGACATCAACATCCGATCGAACATCATACATCAACGCAACCGATTGAACGGGCATGCGATAGCATGATACGATAGGCATACTCATCATACTCGATACTGTCGGGCATGATACGATGATACTGTAGCCGGATAGGCATGAACGCACGATACACATACACTTACAGTACAGTCGAGTGATGAGTGTCACACGACAGATGCGAACATCTGCATCTCAACATGCGATGTTTGGTCATGTATTTCAAGACCTTTCAAGACATTTCAAGACATGAAATGGTGAATTTCACCTCATTTCCAAACCGAAAGAACACGCGACAGTTCTGAAACAGTGCCATGCCATGCGATGCCATGCCCGATGCCATACGATAGAACTCCACCTAATTGAAAAGTAGTAGAGCTCTAGTGTAAGTGTTGCAGTGTACCGAATTCCTGTTTCCTCGGGTAACGATCGGTGAATCACGCAAGCGTGCAAGACTTGTCACAGTTTTTCCAAGCTCGCCACAACAAGATCAGATTGATATATTTGTCCCAACAAGATCAGATCGAAAAATGGTCCACATCGAAGAAATTGACGATGATGAACCACCCCCACTGGAAGTTAATGCGGAGGAGGTACAGCTTAATTCTCGTTTTGACCGCTGCCACATGCAGTGCGAGTAGAGTCTCACGCAGCTCGCGTGAATGAAGGCCGCTTTTTATCGTATCATCGCAAGCCGCCTTGTTACTTGGGAGTACCTTTTCTTATTTTCTTCGTTACTTAGATCCCTTTTTGAAATCCCGGATGTGTCTCACTCAGAGTGATGCAGAGGAAGCCAGGTTCATCATCGGATTGGTGGCGAGCGGTTTGTACCTTGGAAACATGTTCGCCTTGAATCGGGTACGCCACTTCTTATCATAAAAACGTTCCAATTTCAGTACGTTGTCACGAGCAGCGTAACGAGGGAGAAATTGACGTTTGGAAGCTGGCGCGGGAAGGCGGTCCTTGATGAGCACGGCATATCGCACGTGATTGCTGTTGGCAAAGATCTTCCTTGCGCATTGTCCGAAGATGCCCGAATTTCCCACGAGACATTCAGATGGACGCCGACCGCGGCTTCAGAGCAAGTGCAATACGAGTATGAGGAAGATGGCATTGGTTATATGGTTCTTGAGGTCCGGACATCTTTATTTTAGCTGTTCGCTTGAAGCTTCCTCGTGCTACGTCAACAAGCTTTCACTCACTGTTGTTCGTCCGTCCCTTGTCTTCTGAAGGGCTGAAGGGCTGAAGGACTGAAGGGCTGAAGGGCTTGATAGGACCAATCGAATGGGCACTTAAGTAAATTTACGGATCAACAGGCCACGCTCGCGCGCTCGAAACCTAGCTAAGAGCCCTGGATATGCTCTGTACGCTCCAGCTTCATCTGCCAGCGGCAACAGCGTGTATTACTTGATGCCTCACATACTGTCCACCTTGGGACTCCCAACTGGCCGAATTTCGCTGTCACTCTCAACTCAAGGGAGGTTTTACACCGAGTGGTGTCCGAATCGGTTTGTCGTAGCGTTCAATGACCTGTCAACGGTTGCGGTCAGGTGTGCAAGACCGTCCAGACTCTGCGCATCTGAATTTTACGCATGGTGGCGCAGGTGGAGGACAGCGCCGATGTTGCGCTCCTAAACTTTATGCATGGCTGCTTTGAGTTTATAAAGTCGGCGCTCAAGGTGCGTCACGCGTCTTGCTGTGCTTTGAACCTCTGGAACAGAGCTTATATAGTTCTGAGTCAGTTGCAGTTTACTGATGCTGGAACGACGTTCACTGAGGAATCTGCGCGGCGTTGAGCACCCCGCGAAGTTTAAAAATATATCTTGGACCTTTTCAGAAAAGACTGCCGCTTGTACGCCCCTCGCAATATGTGGGATGAGCTGTTCTGATAATTGGGCCAGCGCTGGTCTGTTTATGGGGGCAGTGCTGCTCTGGTTATGTGGAACGCGATTCTGGTGACAAATTGCCCTTTGACCATTTCAGAAGTCGTGCAAACAATATAATCCGTTAGAATTCCACTTTATGCCGCCATTTTGACTCTTTCTCTGCTTTTGACATCGCTTAACCTGTATGATTGCACATCGAGCTTTGTATCTCTTCTTCGGGTATCACGTCAGCTGATAACTGATGTAGCATATCATGCGCCAATCAAAGAATGCTACGTTTGTATGGCTTCCATCGCATGGCTGATTCCCCAAATAGACCACTTGGCTTCCCACTGCAACCGACCACGTGGCTGCGTCCCCCAAAATAGACTACATGGCTTCCCACTGCAACCGACCACGTGGCTGCGCCCCCAAAATAAACTACATGGCTTCCCACTGCAATCGATCTCGTAGTGGCATCCCCAAAATAGACCATGGCTTCCCACGCAACCGACCACGTGGATCGTCCCCCAAAATAGATTACATGGCTAACAATATATGATAAAATAGACTACATGGCTTCCCACTGCAACCGACCACCCCCCTATATCACGTACATCCCCCAAAATAGACTACATGGCTTCCCACTGCAACCGACCACGTGGCGTTGGCTGCAACCGCTGCCCTAAAATAGCCTATGGCTTCCCACCGCAACCGGCCACGTGGCTGCATGCCCCAAATAGACTACATGGCACCACTGCAACCGACCACGTGGCTGTCCCCCAAATAGACACATGGCACCACTGCAACCGGCCACGTGGCTGCATGCCCCAAATAGACCACATAGCTTCCCACTGCATAGGTTCACCTAGGTCCCCACTGCAGCATGCAACAGACTATGTGGCAACCATCTCCAAACAGACCATGCGGCTTAACCCTTCGTCTTTGATAGCTCTTTACCTTAATTCAAGGGAGCATGTGATTGGCTGATGTAGTCTGATGTAGTTGCTATCTCTGCAAAAGTGCACGCCCCAAACACAATTCTGAGCCTGCATACTTTCTGTGGTGGCGGAGCTCACACATATTTGCTGTTTCCTGCATTGTCAGTTGGACAAATGCCTCAGGGAACCTTAGTGGTGGCATATGCTTCGGCGACAGGACGAAGGCGCCAACCGAAAATCCCGTGTGCTTGTCGCCTGTGAGGAGGGCACGTCATTATCAGTGACAGTGCTGGCCTCATATCTCATCTGTGAAGGCCACGTTGCCCATGAGGCGGCCATGGAGAGCATTCTACGTGTTCAACCCTCCGCAGAGCCCAATAGGTTGGTATGACGTGTTCCCTATCAGTGTTGGTGGAGACATCTTGACTTGCCAAGCCTATCATAAATTTCCTTTGCAGGTTGGCAACTGGTATGTTCAGCTCTTTGCTCAATCTCTGCATGGCTCTGTGCACACTGATTGGTACAGATTGGAAAGGCCTTAAACAATCACAGCTCAGGAGTTGGTGCGAAGATTGTGTGCCATTACCGCCGAGGAGTGTGGTTGAAGATGTGTATGTGTTGCAAACTCGGAAAGGGGATCCGTCGCCACCGAGGAGTGTAGCCACAGGCCTGTAGGTGGCACGAACTTTGCATAGGTGTCTTGCAAAACAGGATCCAGTGAAGTTATGATTTTGCTTTGCTTGCAACTCATGCAACCATTCATATCCAGCAGTTTGTTGTAGCATCCATAATCTGTGTTAATTGAAATTTAGCTTTATTTTAGGCAAACTTTGGTGCGCATATGGAACCTTTCGAACTTTTTGAACTCAAGGATATGTAATGACAAGTTGAGTTTCTCATGCAGGGGTTTTGCTCGGCATCTTCGCTACCTTGAACGGAACAAGTCTCTGCCCAATTGGGTTCTTCCTTCAGGATGCATCAACAAGTGATGCTGAAGATTGGGATACAGCCAAATGATCGCATATTCAAACCGAATCAAGGTTGACACAGTTGTCTTGAGCAAGTATTTCTACAACAATGTAGATGGATAGATGATGTGACACAGTAGTATTCTAGATTTTATCCGCCTTACAATGACAACCTCAAACGTTCACCCGCTCAACTTTTCATCTCGGGTGAATGTATACACGGTATACACACAAGTATATATCAGAAGTAAAAGGACTTCGAAAAAACAAATTCTCTAAGCTTTGGTAGACCCTACGTAAGGCAGATTTAGCGAGTAACATACTACATACATACATATTTTAATGTTCCCATCAAGTATAGTAGTAGATTACTTTATCCCATCAAGTGTAGTAGCAGATTACGTTATCATGTATTGGCGTGCGAAGGAAACCTACTAGAGGTTACGGTCCAGCAAAGTAATGCGCTGACCCATAGACCTAACACACCACCGCCCGTGACCAAGACACGCACGACAGGCGCATACACCTAAACAAATGCAGCGAATGCTATCTTGAACATCATAATCTAATTGCGTAAGAGGGCCCGTCCTGCATGCGGTAGGCACCTCATTCTTGGGCGAATCTGCTAGCATGCTCGAATGCATATGTGCTAACTCATGGAGATACCAATATTTAGTGCCCTATGGTAGTATCTAGTAGTAGGTGACTCCTTGTGACACTCGGCCTGAAGTATCGTAGAGTCGTGGTCGCGGTGTCACGCGGTATGTCGATGACACTGCGACACGCGCCCCTCTCTTACAATATCCCCAAAGTTATAACTTGGCGGGGTAAGCCGCCAGCCTCACTTCTGCAATATTATCTCGACAGAGTCCTTTCACTGTCGCTATCCTTGCAGTGATTGCATTCCCCTTTTTCATCCCCCAATATGTAGCTAGCACTACCGGACTTCTCATAACTAACCAGTCGACTACCAGGGTGTGTATAACGACGGCACTGCTGCGGGTGCTCACCCGAAAATAAGAAATAGATTTTTGGATTTATAATCAAATGCGAAACGCCGGACGAAGCCGGCACGCGTTGGCTATTCATGCAATCTCTCGGCATACCCCCATATGTCGCAGCGATCTCGACACAAACTATCGGACGGTCCATTCAAAATTTTGATACTCGATGACATTTGGCTATACCGTATTGGGCAGCGTGACAAGGCCGTCCATCCAAGAAATTTATTATTTTCGGGCGAGCGCCCGTATAACTACCACCGTGCATGATAGTGCTTTATTGCGGTAAGCTAGAGTGGATTCAACTACGTATAACCACCGTTTCAGCTGTGTCCGACGGCCGTTGCCTTGGTCGCCAAGGGAGGTGCCCAAACCGCAATAGTGAGGTATTTCGTCAATGAAGAAATTGAAGATGTTAGCCACTAAGATCTGTGCAGGTAGCCTTGACTGGGAAGCCCGCGGAAGCCCCCGATAGTAGCCACAAACCCAGGCATCCGTCCTGATTGTGGGCAAATTCGGATAATCCGAACCCGACAATTCTCCGTGTTGCGTTGGATTGGCCATGACTGGTCCGCCAGTGCGGGTTTTCCTACGTCCTCGCAGATCTCACAACCTTGACGACCCGTACATTACGCGTATTCCACGCATGTAGAGGCAACCGATTTATCCGAACCGAGAGGATTGTGACTCCTTCGTTTATGAGTACAATCCGTAGGCGGGGTACCGAGCGACCGTTCCGCGACCGATACGGGGTTTAGCTTTAAGTATTATTTTCGTATCTCAGTTCATCACCTACCGATCTGATATCGCTGACATATTTTGCCAAGATATACTAGATGTAGGCCAGCAGGCAGCCCTTTCGAGAGTCTCGGTGTAGGCCCCTGCCTAATCTGTAGTCCGTACAGACTCGGGTACCGCTGCCCATGCGTGTCACTGTTATGTCGCATGCCGTTAGGTTCCGTTCAGGTTTTCGGCCTCATAAAGTTTCAGTATTATCTTTATTCATCATCAATATGTACTCTGATACCACCGTCAACCTGTTTTCGACTCACTCCTGAATATAAGTCAGATTGATATATACGTTTCGCTAGGTCGTGGAGCCATTCCACGCTTTGACGTCCGTGTTGAATAAAGGGCATGGCTAATGGCTACTTTCGCCGTTTGAGTAGGCGGTGCGAAGAGTAGGTGCCTTTGGGCGGAGAGGCGATTTTTCTGCGTATGACATGATGGGCGAGCATCTCTGTCGTTGTGGTGGTTACGTTGTACGGGCGTTTGGGGCTGCATTTCTGGATTACGCTTTGGATTAGCTACCCGCCTTGGTACCGTTGTATTCGGCGAAACATTTCACGCGCGCGCTCACCCACTCATCGTCCCCAACCTCTACTCGTCACATTCTTTGCCATTCGCCCTCGTTTCCGTTATTACGTCTCCCCACCGGATCGCGGCACCTTTTCGCGTACCTACCTACTGTGTTGACGCTTCCGAAATCATGACTGCGACACCAACGAAATGGCGACGCGTGCAAAGCGCATACCACTAAAATATTCGCGGACGATGCAGGCGACCCAGTAGGACACCCTCTGTGGGGTGTCGAAAGTACGCTAATACACAGTCGGTTTCGGTAATGAACGTATACAAGAGTTTGAAAATATCAACATAATACAAGGCAGCCGAAACATAAACCCGCAAACTGTCGGACTACCGCACGGCTGATGACAACTCAAGGTATTGTTTACGCGAGGGCGGATTTACACAAAAGTTCCGAAAACATTTTTATTCGATAAACGGTTTCCTTACACCATTATAAACGCATTGCGCACTTCAGGGATCAAATTGACCAAGTTTTAGGAAAGTTGTGGTCGATACCATTCGTTTTCCACCCATACTTAACCATACTTAAGCGCAAACTTAAAACGATTATATCTCGCGATCTAGAACTGTGTCCCGTCGGTCACACCTAATCACCAGTCACAATCAAAGGCCGTAACCGGCACCGCCGTTCAAAGCGGTCTGGCGAGCAGATCTCAACACTATCCGCCTCCACGACAAAGTTCGGAATATCGCGGCGATTTCGTCTACTCCGCATGTAGCCACCGATGTCATCAAGGCAGCTAGGGACCATTTTACTAAGCACACTGAGCGGGTTGCCGAAGTTCGTCGAAACAAGATCGACACCGCCACTAGGGGCGGCCGGAAGGCTATTCGGCACTCTGTGATTGGGGGCACCGACCGGCACATAATAATTATGCGGTTCGCTGCCTCGACCAAGGACGTCCACAAGCTGGGCACGCTGGTTTTGGCTTCGAAGACCGATTTCCTCGCGGCCGGCCTGGAGTAAAGTACTGCCTCTTGACTCGTCGATGACCCTACCAGACAAGTTATTTAATGTGTGAATGAGCTCGTTTACGACACCATGGAAGAGCTAATCGAGTTTGGCTCACAGGCGGAGTCGCGGAGAACCAGTAATGTACTTCGAGGCCGCCCCGTGCCGACGCGTCTGGCGAGCGGGATGGACAGTGTGCGCCGCTCGACCTCCGGTCATCATGTCATCAAGCGAGGGGTGTGTGCCTTTTGGAGTGCGGCAGTCTCGACACGAGGAGCACTTTCAGCTCCGCTACCCGCCCCGTGCGTTGACCCGTGTCCGATTTTCGTGACCGAACGAACGCCGTATGGTACGTATACGCGAGAATCGTGCTGCATACGGGCGTCTCGCAAAGACAACCAGGAAGCGATAAATCGTTAGGTCACATATAATGGGGGTAGGAGGAAGCCCGACATGCCAAAGGTGCGATGCAGAAGCAATGCGCGCCTACGCTCACATACAGCTTGCCTGCCCCGGGAGGGGGAATGAACTACAACAGCTAAGAGAACATTATAAGGCGGAGTTGAATGATGCAATCAAACAAACACTTACCGGGGACCCGAAACTGCTGATTAAAGGGAGCAACACGAGAGGAGACACGCACTCCGCAGCTCAGATTTTCCCACTGGCAGAGTTGGACCGGGACTTCACCGCCTCACGCCCACTCTCTGCTTTGCCAAGAGCCAGGAGCGATCATGTATAGACATTCGGCTACAATAAGGGGCACTGTGGCGGTATCTGCTACGCCCATTACCACAAATAGTGACGGTCAACAAAGCTTTCCCGATTTGTAATACATCAAGAGGAAAGAGTTTTGGACACTAGTGGGATGGCACCGGTTGACAAGTGAAACCCCGCAAACTACACTTAGCAAGTTTACACAACGTGCAAACGATATTCATACAACACTTATATCATGTAACAAAGCGAGTCCGGAGACCCCCAAAATGCTATGCAGTAAGGAGGGACCTGTTAGATATCAGCATAGCCGAGAGATGGCTGGACAAGAAAGGATGTGGACTCTTCGGTAACCCAGCGAGCTCGCACCCTATAATTCTCACAAGAAGATGTACTCCCACGGCCGCCATGAAGTCCGCTTTAAGATCCTTTTGTTTTAAAGGGAATACATGTTGGGATGGGCTAGCAAAGGATGCGTATATTAACAACGCGACGGGCTTAGTACCTTAGTTAGGCAGGAAGGTGTACGGGAACCCGCCCTCTGATGGGGATGAGAAAAAAAGAAGCATCCGCGGTTATGACAACTCTCTCCCGAGGGCTAGAAGCGGCAAAGACGTCGAAAGGATTCGATTGGGTGTTGCCGCTGTCCCCACGAACAACCTTGTGAAATGAACGGGGAAAGGGTGGCTTTAAGTTGATATTCAAATACCCGGGAGGAACCGATCCCGTTTATCCCGCATGATTGTTGGTCAGGTAAGGAACGACCCTACACCATCCCGGTGGGGAGGGATGTTATAAGGACACGTACTCGGACCAAGGGTGGTAATCGATTAGTAGAGGAATTATGATTAATCGGATTAATAGTGTATACACCAATCAAATCGATTTTGATTTTAGACAACTAATTATACTTAAGCATATTAATTACTTACATACTTCGAATATCCACCCGTGTTAAGGGCGAACTAATTAGATAATCCAATCGATTTTGAAACGAGACTAATCGAACCGATTTCAAAACCGGTTACGAAATTAAAACTAATTACCGCCCTTGACTCGGACGTGGTCATAGTTTCCATTGACAGTGCAAGCACGGGGTGCCTTGTAAGTGGGAAACTAAATGAAGAGCAGATGCATTATAAACTGCTCAAATGGTTCATGAATGTGGTCCTGCCAACGAAAATGAGTTCTAAGCTGCTTAACTCATATGCTGCCTTCTTCCCCGAAATGGGGGAGTAAGAATCGGTACCGATCCCCCCTACCGGTGCCAGGCCCGTTGTAGCCCCCTCCGGGGCTTCAATGTGGCCCCATCTGAAGGGGCCAAATTTGGCCCGAGGACCGAAAAAAAAACACTATAATGGTACTATGCTAGATCGACGGAGTTGGGTTTAGGGCAACCTTGTACTAAACACGACGGCGAAAATCATGGAAGCAGTGACTTTTGCCCCCCCTCTCCCAGGGGGGTCGGCAGCCCTGCTCTTGTGTCACCACTCGATCTGCGGTGTCAGGTTTAGGCTCCCAACTCTCAGCTCATAAAACACCTAAGTATTTTATTCGATCATCTTTTTGACTGCGAAACCCGTGCGTGTCACTGCACAGCGTTCTTTGCCTGCGTGCATATATATATACTCACTATATATATATTTCACACTTCATGTCAGGTTATGGGTTACCACTAGCTGCTGGTGACTGCTCACGTTCTTTTTCGCTATCATTCGGATCCCGCGCAACGCGGTATACAGTGGCGCAACGTTGCTACCCATCCAGCCGGCCGACACAGTAACGCAACGTTACACATCGCCGCCTTCTCCCCGTACATGCTGCAACGGCATCGGCTATTGTTAATTTGAGCGTAACGCCCAATCTTTTTTTTTTACGTGCGCAACGCACGTTTACCTCCACCATTTCCGACTACGTCCTCCCCGACATGTCAGCAGCCGCCAACACACCTCTTGGCAGTAGGCTTCGGGCTGCCCGCGCCTCTAGCGGGAGGTCCCCCCATTCTAACCCTGCTTCGAGTCCTGGCGGGGATGAGGACTCCGACCCCATCATTCGGATGTCCACTTTGCGGAGCCGCCCAACGCCGATTTCTCGGTCTGCGACCTCTGTTGAGTTCCACGCCAACTGCGATGCCTGGGTCTTCACCCCGGTTCGAGCTTCCCAGCGGGAAGAGTTCACGGACAAGCTCGACTTCGCCTTCTCCTATGGGGAAGAACTATCCAAGCTACTTTGTGCCCACGGCTTTAAGCCCAAGGTTGGCATTACCCTTGATGGACCCGAAGCTGAATCCGATTTCGCTGTCCTCTTGGCCAACATGTCGCATGTCTTTGGCCCTGTGTCCCGCGACGAGTTCCTGAAGCTTCTGGATCTGGACAACGAGTACGACGTCTACCACCTGACCCTGAACGAGCTCATTTACGTCGTCCTCCCAAGTCCCAACGGTTCTTCGCGGTACTGCCCTGACCCTCTACGAGGAGTCTTCCCTGGTGCACCCCCATGACGGCCGCTGCGCACTGCAACGGCTGCGTTTTCACGTTGAGGGCATTGGGGACCCCGACCCTCATCGGTTTTGGGTTCGCCTTCGAGCTGTGGTTATCGACGAGACCATTGAGCCCGCCCCCCAGCTTGCGGTTTTCCGTGTCCTCGCGGACAATCACCGCAAGCTCCACCGGTCCTACGCCGACAACAACCTCGTCCAGGACCTGTATGCTGAAATCTGTATAGGCAGCCCTGACTGGGAGTCCCGGTCAGGCCCCTATGACAGATCCCTAGGACCAACACTAGACTGCTGACTGATCTGTAGGTTCGTACTGTGACACACGCCGTGTCACAGGTAGGCTAGACTCCGAGACCGTCCGAGACCGTTCCGGGTATATCTAGCTTAGGGTTTATTTATCTTATACAGTTTATCCACACGAGTACGGGACTTTCTGATATCTAGTGTACTTGGATATTCCGGTAGGTCGTGGCCCCATCCACGCTTTTATACCACTTGCTATCTTGGCCATGATTGGCTAAGCAGCCGCTTGAAGAGGTGGTGCGCACTTGCGCGTTTGGGTGCGACTAGGATTTAAGACATGACTTTACGGTAGACGTCTCTTGCGGCTGCGAGTCATGGGCACCGCGCGTTGCTATTGCTCGGTTTTGGCAATGTCCATTTACGTTACTTTGCCTGCCCTGATCCCGCTGGTTTACGTATTTTGGGCTGGTGCTCCGGACACCTTCGACCACATCGACATTTGCAAGTGCCCCACGCTCTTTTCGCCGCTCCGCGCGTTCTGCCGCTACGTCTTCTCTCCATTTCCGCCACAACACCCAAACGTGCTACCGCGCATCATCTTTTCTCTGGCTTTCAGAAGTACAGTAATCACCCACCTTTAAGAAAACCCGACGTTAAGAAACTAGCCAGCGTTTGGGGGGTGGGGGGGTACCCAACTCGATGAGTACGGCTGGCTGGCTTTTTCGGCTAAGAAAATGACCGAAATAAGAGATAACCGTGCTGGCTGACTACCGAGAATGCACTTTCTTAAATTTAAGAAAATTGGCTGGAAATTTAAGGAAATATAATAGAATTTAGGCAAAATTTAGCTGAAATTCAGCCTATATATCACCTGAAATTCAGCCTATATATATATGACCTAAAATTCAGATATAGGCTGAAATTCAGCCTATATATGAGCTGAAATTCAGCCTATATGTGAGGCCTAAATCCGAAATCAAAGAGACGAGACGCTTGTCGTTTTTGACCTGAAACGCGAACGACTGCAGAGCTAGAATTCGAGAAAGGTGTAGAGGATTGAACGAGGGACATTGGGACTTCTACGGCTTGTACACTTTCCTCCACTGAAATGTTTTTGTCGGAAATATCACGAAGCTCTAGAACCTCCACGATCTCAGGGGACACTTCCCTCGGCTGCGTGGGCTGAGACGGAGGCTCACGGGGGGCTTCATTCTTGCTTGATGCCTTAGATTTAACCGCGTTCAATACTATTTCTTTAAGCTGCAAGTAGTCTTCTTCAGAAATAATCTCGTCGACAAAATCCTGTTTCAGGTCACGCAGCTGCGCACGGCTCTCTGGGTCCATGTCGGGCGGTGTGAAAATTTTAAGAAAGTCGCTGGGCTGAGGTGAGTGTCCACGTCTTGAGTGAAGAAATAAGCTGGCTGGTTGAAAATGAGCGATCTACTATTCTTCGAGTTCTCTTATGACGCTGACGCTGGCGGGGGGGGAGGGGGGGGTACCCAACTCGATGAGTACGGCTGGCTGGCCCAAAATCCCTGTTTTCTTAACGGTGAGTGATTACTGTA
>LGRX02004763.1:0-35912 GCA_001247695.2 Cymbomonas tetramitiformis | reverse complement strand
TTGCGTCAGATCTGAAAACTTTATGCGTGTCAGAGAAGCATTTCACTTCGTCGCTGTACGGCGACTCAACCTCGTAGACGGCATTTTCAAACCTATCTAGGAATATGTTGTATTGGTGCGATACGTCGTGCTTGTCTGTGTGCCTACCTACCTCGCACATGTCGCTCATCATGCACGAAACGTAAAGGCACCAATCCCCGTGGACGCCGTGGTAACGCGCATCTACACACTTCAATAGTTCCCCAGCTAGCATAAAGATTTCCTTCTTCCAATATGGGTTGCTCTTCGAAACTAGAGGGTCGTCTAGATATACGCCTCTGTTGTTGAAAAAAGGATGCTTCAAGCTGAAAGCAGACGTCCCGTCCTTCTTCTTGGAGAAGCCCCACTGCTGCGCCGTTCTCCCCATGTTGAACCACCAACCAAGATTCCAACCCACCTTCGGAGCCACGCCTTCTCGTTCATCGCGGTCGTCCTTTTTGTCACGTCTCTCGATGCGCTTGCACGTTTCAGCATGCAACACGGATTGTAGCTCTCCGCACAACGCTTTGAACCTAGGCGAATCGCTAACTGGAAGTCGCTTGCGCCTGTTTCCGCGAATCCCACAATATTATCCCTCTACTCAAGAAAGAGGCCACGGTAAAAGCTTCACCAGCATAAATGAAAGGTGCGTTGCCCTTGCTTTCCATTCCCTTGTAAAGTTGTGTGTGGAACTCTTGGGCTTTTTTGCTATCAATTCTTTCGCTTCTTCTGAGTTGAAAAAACGTACCACGCTTCCACGTCTCCTAAGCTGCGGTCATAACAGGGGTATTTCGCAGGGGTTAACAAGATCTTCAGAGCTAACTTGTTAAAACAGTCAGCTCTATTATCTCCCACCACTGGTCGCTCGAAAGAGTGCAACAATTTCAAACAAACCACGGACGCCTTTGAATTAAGGCACGCTGCTAATAACGGTTCGCACAAACCTCTTGCATAAGGTAAAGACGACGCAATTACGTTCATCTTCGGTTTGAAAATTTCCCAGTCTAGTATTGCTAAATCAAGTTGTCTTATCCCTTTTGCAGGCTTGTGATCGCTAAGGAAAATAGTCTTGGGCTTGAACGCCACAAGATTGTCGTAGACATACCGCGGTGCTTGTCCGCAGCAGAAATCAAGTAGCCTTAGGCCTTTGAAACTTTCTTTGAAAAAAGCTAGCAGTGGTGTGTATTGCCCTTTAAGAGTGGGATAAAAACTTATAGACTTGCAACAATTGCGTGGTAAATCTATTGTAAAAGGATAACTTAAAAGGCGCGCACACCTCGTGGATAGCGCACTGCGCTTTCTTTTTGTTGGCATTTTGTGTTCCACTACTGTCTCTTCCACTTGCAACTCCTCATGCTCAAGCTCTACCTCTAGCTCTGGTTCGGGCACCTCCACATGCGTCGCCTCTGACTCCTCCTCCTCCGCCACATCCTCCAACTCTTGAGCCTCCGAAACATTTTCAGATATCGCGCTTCTTGTTATCTTGTCTACCCACTTGTCGAATGCGAGAACTCGACTATGCTTGGCACAACATGTGCCAACACCACATGCCGTGCCAAGCGCGGCGCTCTCCACAGGGCGAACCATCAATAGCGCTTTGAAAACCATTGATATTCCCCCCTGCTTAATCGAATACGTATCGTTGAAAATATACCCACAATACGCTTCGAAAATCGTTGACAAGTCTACGCGTCCGTAGTCGTAGCCTGTTTTCCCATCCTTATACTTAACAGCTTCTGGCCAAAACTCTGGCTTGTTATCGCCTAACTTCGCATATAGTCCTAATAATAGACGCGCGAGTACTTTGCGAAAATCCTGTAGGCTAGGCTCTTTCGCATCGCATATATAGTTACACTTTTCTTTACGCATATTTCCGTTTAGATTTCATGTAGGAACGAACCTTACTTTTCGCTAAGTATTTTCTCTAAGTATTTTGAGACGTGTTCCCAAAGTGACAAAAAAAACCGTTCGATTCGGAATCGAACGGTTTTTTGTCACTTTGAGAACACATCTGATAATACTTAGAGAAAATACCGTACCCGTCTTTTCAATATTTTTTGGGAAGTCTTTTCTCCAAGTATTTTCTCTAGCCCGTGAATTTTCACAGCCGTGAATTTCAGATTCACGGCCGTGAATCGCGGCTGCGCTGCGTTCGGGAGGGCCTAAACCGTGCGGTGCATGGGGTTCGGGAGGGGCTAAACCGTACGTTAATGTGAGTATTGAAGTCGGCTTGGTGACAACACGCGCTATGGTCGACGACCTGTATGGTATTTTCCGTTGGATTGCCAATCGAATGGTTTTTGGTCACTTTGGGAACACGTCTGATAATACTTAGAGAAAATACTTAGAGAAAATCAAGGTTCGTTCCTTAATAAACCCTACAAGGAAATATCGATAAATCTAGTCTTCACCCGCAAATAAAAGAATGAATCGAGTAATAAATAGGGACGAGGATTATCAATCTTCCAGAGGCTACCTACCCGCCCCATACAATTGCATAGCCCTTTGGCAGAAGCACATCGTGGTGCGCGGGGAAGACGAGAACCCTACCAAGGATCCCCACTATGGACTCACTCGCCCCAACAAGCGGTGCGAGTTGCATAAGGTCCTCATATGCATGGTAGAGTCCTGTATGGGGAGGCTAGCGTGCGGCCATTAGAGTTTCCTTTCGATTGGTGCCCAATCCCTACAAATTATTGGCCTGTCCGCACGCGTGGAAAACCGTCCGTCCGACGCGTGGACGGCGTACGGACACCCTATGGACGCTTTTTTGCTAAATCCACACGTGTGAAATTGTCTAATTTGTAAAAGTGATGTTCATACGGTGTCCATACGATAAATCCATACGTCGTCCATACGTGCGCCTCCGTGTGGACGACGTATGCTAGTTTACCTGATTTTATTACGCGTGTGGACGCTCCGTACACTGCCCGACCGTATGGATAGGTGCCGTCCATACGCATGAACCACTGGAAAATGTTGTCCACACGTGCGGACTGCGAGAAATGCCGCTCCTACCCCTCCTCGGCCATATGGACACCATGGGGACGTGTCCCTGGACCGTACCGACGCGTACGGACGACGTGTGGACGGGCGTATGGACAGTGTGAGGCCCGTGCCGTGCCACTCTTTTGCGCTTGTCCGCACGTGTGGACAGCCATTGCACCCGGGCCTGGGTGTACCCGAGCACTGCTTGCCCCCTCCTCAGCCATGTGGACACCATGTGGACGTGTCCCTGGACGTACTGATGCGTACGGACGACGTGTGGACGGGCGTATGGACAGTGTGAGGCCCGTGCCGTGCCACTCGTTTGCGCTTGTCCGCACGTGTGGACACCCATTGCACCCGGGCCTGGGTGTACCCAAGCATTTCCTTCCCCTTCATCAGCCACATGGACACCATGGGGGCGTGTCCCTGGGTCGTACCGACGCGTACGGACGACGTGTGGACGGGCGTATGGACAGTGTGAGGCCCGTGCCGTGCCACTCGTTTGCGCTTGTCCGCACGTGTGGACAGCCATTGCACCCGGGCCTGGGTGTGCCCGAGCGTTGCTTGCCCCTTCATCAGCCATATATGGGCACCATGGGGGCGTGTCAACGAACGAACCCATGCGTACGGACGACGTGTGGACAGACGTATGGACGATCGGAATTCGCCAATCCATACGTATGGACGTCAAAATTGGAGTTTGTTGAAACACGCGTGTGGACACATACATCCGCGCGTGTGGATAAGGGTTTACCCGCATGGATTAGCGGAATCATGCGTGTGAATACAGGTGTCCGCGCACATACGGTTTATTTACATATATAATACATCGTGTATCATCCGCAATCATCTGAATCAGATGAACTACTACGGTCATCCTCGCTACTACTGTTATCATCGATTTCACGGAAGAAATCCGCCTTGCGATCCAACACAACTTGCAAGCAATCAGTTCGTCGTCGAATGGCCAAAGGGACAACGTTTCCTTTGTACCGGGCAAGCCAAGCCGGCATGAAAGGAACATCCTGAATTACCACTTGATTCTCAATGCTGTTTGCGCGAACGAATGGCTGAGACACGTCCCATGGCATGTCTTTGCGCAGGTAAATGTTCTTGCTGATATCGTCCGCAAGCGCAGCCGCCTTTGGGTACCAACGGGCCTTCAACAGAAAGATCTCGTGACCGGGAAGATCAAGCTTGACGATCTTCATGATTTCCCCATACCTATCTTCAACGTCATCGTCCGGTATCTCGCCTGTAAGAAGTTGAGCTGGAGTTGGCACTCCCGGACTTCGAAAGATGCTCTTGAAATACCGTTGACAACTCTTCAAACCAATGTCGCTGTCGTGCACTCGGAAATCTTCACGCCCAATCTTGATGCTAGGATACTCCGTCCACGGGGCGATCCCGGCTAAGGCGAAGGTCTGCTCCTCCTCGGTGAAAGGCTGAATCTGCAAAGTTCTTGGGCACCTTCTCCACGTGTCTGGTTGTAGAAACACCGGAACCACGTCATTCGTCATCGGCCTTCGACGACCCGCCCGTCGGTCCGCCCGTCGGTTGCGACGATTCCGTTGTCCAACGTTCCTGCATTCGCAAGTACACACGGGTGGTTGTCCAATGTTCCGTACGTTGTCATACGGTGACCGTACGCCGTCCGCACCAAACGCAATTGGGGAGTTTGGGAGTTTCGGGAGTTCGGGAGTTTTACAATGGGAGGCCCTAAAAAAATCGAAAATTTGACCGAATCTAGGGTTTAAGATTTTCCCGAGTGGAATGTAATTTTATTTAATTTTCCGGTTGATTTAGGGTTTAAGAAATATTCCTAATTTTCACGAAAGAAATCATCTTTTTCAGCCTGAATTAAGGAAGGTTTATGGGGTTTTTTGTGTTAAGAAAACATAAATTTTCCATTGAACTTGTATAATATTTCACGCATTTTTAAGCTTCAAATTTTTTTTCGAAACTCGGTAGCAAAATGAAACTTTTTACGTCTGATTTTTATGAAAAATGTTTTTGGGGGTTCATCGATGAACCCCTTTTATTTTTCCTAGTTTTATATGAATTTCGGGCCTTTTTGGGTGTTGGGGAGTTTTACAAGGGGAGGCCCTGAAAAAATCGAAAATTTGACCGAATCTAGGGTTTAAGATTTTCCCGAGTTGAATGTAATTTTTTTTAATTTCCCGGTTGTTTTAGGGTTTAAGAAATATTCCTGATTTTAACTAAAAAAATCATCTTTGTCAGCCTGAATTAAGGAAAGTTTATGGGGTTTTTTGTGTTAAGAAAACAAAAATTTTCCATTGAATTTGTACCATATTTCACGCATTCTCCAGCTTCAAATTTTTTTTCGAAACTCGGTAGCAAAATCACACTTTATACGTCTGATTTTTATGAAATATGTTTTTGGGTGTTCATCGATGAACCCCTTTTATTTTTTCTAGTTTTATATGCCCTTTTTGGGGGTTTTTCTAAATTTTTTGAAATTTCTTCAAAAAACCCCGATTTCTTTGCAATTTCAGGAATATTTTATATTTATATATCACATGAAATATACAGCTTCAAATCAATATTCAAAACAAAGTTACCGGCGCGCATGTTTTGCCTCCAGAGTTTAACACGACTTCACCTTTTCTAGTGCCCTTCGCCCCATCGCCTACTCGTCTTCGTGCATTGACCAACTACGTTCTCCATTGGTTTTTCACGTGCTTTCGCGGACCACTACTAACCACAAGTCCGGGTGGCCGGCCCCCCAGTTAGGTTCAAAACATACTTCTTTCCCCGCCAAGATCCCTAACTAACTTTCACGAACTTTCGATGTTCTACTTCACGTTTGTCACTTTCATCTTCCGGTACGGCTCACTCAATCCAAGATCCCCCACATGGCGCTTCGCGCAGCAGAACACCGCGTGAGATAAATAGTGCACCGCGCTAATGAAGTTTGCACGCTTCCTCTCCACGCCGATGAAGGCGCGTCCCATGCGAAGCGCTCCAATCCCAGTGGTTCCTGCGGAACACTTAACATCTTTCAATACCCCGGCGTGTCCCTCGCGGCAAAACCAATGCATCCACAATGACACGCACCACTTCCCATGAACGGGTCCAGCACCACCATGTCGATGTCGGTTGTGTACCGCTCCACCAACAGCTCCATGAGCTCCACCTTTTTCTGTCCCACCACCAAGGTCTTGCCATGCTCTTCGCAGGGCTTACCGCCCTTCAAGCATCCCACTACGGCGCAATCGTGCTTGAAGGTATCCTGCACTTGAACAGCTTGGAAAGGTCGTGCCTGATGTTCTACCTCGGTCTGAACGATGTCCATCCTCTGCTCCTCATCCATTTCCTTCCAGCTTGGTTCCCAGCTCTCAGCCAGGTGCTTTTCCAAGGCCTTCTCAAAAGCCTTCACCTCTTGGTAACTTAGGGCACGCAAAATGTTTCCAGTCCAACAATTCAGCGGGAAATAATCAAAGTCAAGGTCCTTACATTGCTGCCCCCTGGTTTGGATGCTGGTCTTGAAGTCCAACTTCGGAGCCTCCAGCTTCCGTGCAAAAGTCGTGTACTGGTGTCCCACGGACTTTGGAGTGTTCGTGAAAGTCGCGTTGTTGCGGTTCCCCTCCGTCACGATGTACCCCGGCATTGTCTTGTACACCTGTGATCCTTCCCCCCTTTTCCCTCCCTTTAAGAAACGTAACAAAAAAAACAAAAATAAAAGGGTGCCTTCAAAGCAACAAGTGTTACATCGATCCTACCGGGTGCTTCAACGCCTTCCAGCCCGCCTCCAAAGCTCGAAGGGCTTCACTGTCGCCTAAGGCACACACAATGGTGTCTCCGTCCACCTTTCCCAGATCGGCGTATTTATGAACCTCCGACATGCCATCGTTGTTCGCGCACAGCTCGTCCAACTTGACTGCGAACGCATCCCAATCCACCTTCGTGTTGTACCCGGTCTTGCTCTCATGGCCCCACGGAACATCCGTGATGACCGCCGCCACACAAAACTTATCTTCCGCCGCGTTGTGCGTGATGACGTCCATGGCCCCGAGAGCTTCGCCGAAGTACAGCTGCAACAGCGGGATGCCTTGGGAGTTCATGGCAACCGATGTCAACACCAACAACTTCTCAGACTCGGCATGTCCGTGTTGATGGATTAACTCCAAGACGTACTCCACCTTCTCATCCTTCACCTTCGTGCCACGCGTCACGCCACGGTTCTTCACCGCTACCACCTTCGGCACCTCCACGGACACAATATTGTGCACATGATGCCGTACACCAGGCTTCAACGCCTCCTCATTCATCTTCAAGAACTGCCCAATCTCAATGCTCTCCTTCACCGGTCCCTTCTGCTGCGTTCCATTTCGGAGCGTTCCGCCTGCCATCTTCCATTGTCGCAACCCTTCGTAGTCCGGGTTCCCTCGCGACACCCCAACCCAAGGCTTCATCCATTCCGCGCAGGGGGCCGGGTCGTCCTCCATGTCCTGCTCATCCTTCTGTTTCTCCTTGTCGCTAAGCCAAGCCGCGTAAGCGGCATCCTCCTCCTCAAAGGCCTGCAACTCTTGACGTAGCTTCCCCATCTCCGCCCTCTTCTTAGTTAGATCCTTTCTCTGCTTCTTTGATTTTGGGACATGTTCCCCCGCGTCCTCCGCCGCAAACCAATCCGCCACTTCCTGTCTCTTCCGCTTCCGATCTTCACGTGTTTCACGAACCTCATCCGACTCCTTTTCAAAGTCAAACTTTCCATCCTCCTCCTCATCGCCCTCCTCATCGCCCTCCTCTTCCTCTTCGTTCTCCTCCTCCTCGTTCTCCTGACCATCTTCCTCACCAACCGGTTCCTCACCTTCTACCTCCTCATCCCCATCGCCTACCTCGTCATCATCCCCAACCGACGCACCTTCCTGCGTCTCTTCCTTTTCCTCTTCAACATCCCCACCCGTCTCACCAGCTGCAACTTCCGCAAGGGTCTCGACGCCACTCTCCTGAGCCTCCACAGCAGTCTCCTCCCACTCAACCATCTCGTTGTGCTTCTTCAGCATGTCCTGCACGACTTTCGGCTCGACATCCCGGTTCAAGCGAGGCAAGTTACTGGTCTTGGAGCAAGTCTCGTTGGCGTCGAAGAAAGTACCATCGTACCTGTAAACAAAAGTTTAACACCCATCACCTTTCCGCATAAAAAAATAGTTCACGGCTTTAACCAAACCGTGGTAGATGGACTTACTTTCCGGCGCTCAGGTCCTCCAAGAACTTGGACGCCTCTTCAGTTTTTTTCGCCTTCCCCTTAGAGCTTTGAAGCTCTAGCTGTGAGCGGACTTCTTGACGAAGCAGCACAAACGAACACAAGTCCGTGAAGGCGCGTGTGGTTCCGACGAAGCCCAAAGTCGCGCATTGCTTCTTCTTCTTCAAGTGGAGCTCGCCATTCTCGTCCTTCACGGCGAACTTGACGTTCTCGTTCACTTTCAGGAAAACCTGAGACATGTGTTTGTCTTCAGGCGTGATGGTTGCATGTAACACAATAAAATAAAGACCGGCTTCCACCGTACCTGATATCTTTGTGTCGGATTAAGACGTTGGAATTCCTTGTTGTCGAACAAGGAGTTGAAGCCGAAGGGGGAATCCTTCCCCAAAGCTTCGCAGTTCTCGCGAAGCAAGGCCTCCAGCCGCTCGTCGGGCCCGATCACCTTTTCGTGGATGTGGGCCATCCTCTTGAAGAACATCAACGAGTATAACGAAGGGTCGATGTGAGAGAACAAAACAACCAACTTCTGTGGTTTGGCCACGGTCTTGTCAATGGAGGACATCAGCCATTTGAAGGAGGTGTAGTCGTCGAAAAAAGTTTTTTTCTTGGACCCCTTCTCGTTCTGGACGATGCGCGAGAGGGCGAGGCATGTAACCTCCTCCTTGGTGATGTCCTCCGACACCACGATGACGTTGCATTCCAGAAACCTTTTGTCCCGGGCCTCTAGTTTTTTTCCGCCTACCACGGCGCCATCTTGGAAGGCACGAGTGAAAAACTCGTGCCTACCATGTCCGTCAATGGCAATGTACCGCTTACTGAAAACAAAACAAACACAGCACGCCATTTAAAACGACAAAGAACATGGGTTAAAGGGTTAGAGAAACTATTTATAAAAAAATATATAAAGTGTTTACTTCAGCTAAAGCTACCACTGGCTGTCTAGCATCCACAAAGGACATTGCGTCCTACGTATTTTTGCGTTTCGCTCAGCGTCTTTTTTATTCTTGAGTCTCCTCTTAGCTACTGCCACGTTTGGAACATTATACCAGCTAATGGGAACATGGTTCTTCCTGCAAGAATCTTCCTCATCTTCTGAGGATGTAACATCTTCAAGCAACACTAGCTTAAAACCCCCTGTCTAAAATGCAACGCCTACGTCTAGTAATTTCTTTGTTGATCCTAATTCTTTCAGCTTCTCGGTTCATTGCACGTCTTCTTTGAAAGGCGCGCACGCCTTTAAACAGATCTCTGCAACAAATTAAAAGACAAGAAAGAAAACTTTAGGAGCAAGAGTCCTGAAGGGAGTCAGTAGACCTGCAGGTGAACAGCAAATAAACAAGAAGAAAGTCACCATGCAAAACCAAGAAGAGTTCAAGCACTAACCTTTTTTTGCTGAATAAGAAAAGCGTTCATCGATGAACGCAAAAGCGTTCATCGATGAACGCTTTTTAAAAAACACTGCTAAAGAAACAAGTGTTTTGACCGGTTTAAAGAAAAGTGTTCATCGATGAACGCTTTCTTTATTTTGTTTCTGAAGCTTGAGTATTTTAAACTCTTTTTAAGAAAGCGTTCATCGATGAACGCTTTTCTTAGTTTTCCTTGTATTTTTCCTGAGAAAAAAGCTGAATCACACAGAAATATCGCAGCTTTTGCAACTCCAAACCGCAAAGTTTTAGGAAAAATACAAGGAAAACTAAGAAAAGCGCTCATCGATGAACGCTTTCTTAAAAACAGTTTAAAATACTCAAGCTTCAGAAACAAAATAAAGAAAGCGTTCATCGATGAACACTTTTCTTTAAACCTGTTAAAACACTTGTTTCTTTAGCAGTGTTTTTTAAAAAGCGTTCATCGATGTGTGTTACAGACATGCACACACGTTGGTACCTGTTGAATGAGTCGAGTGTGTCGTCGAACTTTTTGCACAGAGTGTCGTACTCGGGGAACTCGGTACGAAGGTAGACTTGAATCGTTTCTCTGTCATCTGTTGCGATTGACGCCGCGCAAGTGAATTAGTTGTCTCACAAGAAGACTGAAGAGAGAAAAAAACGGACAATAGTGAAAACCCATCCGTACGTACGGACAGATATTCCACACGTGTGGACGGCGTCGTCCGCACGGTGGGCTCTTCGTTCACGCGCTTGGACAGGTGGTATTGACCAAACGGACAATAGTAAAGTACCGTCCGTGCGTATGGATCGCTGGCCACACGTGTGAACGACTTCGTGCACACGTACTTACAAAGCATCCACACGCATGGAAAGACTAACATGCATGGCACACATGATACTTAGGGATGTGCTCACCAGCGGTTGGCCGCACAGTGCTTGATTTCGTTGTAAAGATGTTCTGCTTTGCAGGAGGTCGATAATGGGGAGCTCGACCACTTCGATGCATTCGCTTGATGCCAGCAACCATGGAAACCGTTCGCCGCAACTCCAGTCCTTTCATCATGCTGGCGACGGGTCGTGAGCGGGTCTTGATGGACAGCTTCAACAACCCGAAATAGTCTTCGAAGACATACATCCAGATTTCCCGTGCAGGGCCGTTGTCCTTCAGCTGGTCGACAATGTGCACGAGAAGATGCGACATAATCACCAACGCCTCAGGGGAGTTGTTCCGCTCCATCTCATCTCTCAACTGCATGACTCGGCTCTGCAGCTTGTTCATTTCCTGAAAGGCAAAATGAGAGGCAACCTTAATCTCGAACCGGGACATGCCAGGTGTGAATGGTGGAGGAACACCCGGATGGACAACGGCTTCATACGCCGTCCGTGCGGCGTCCGTACGGTGTCCGAGAATATCCACACGGAAGCACACGGGTTGATTAGGCTTAACGTACCTCTGGATGAATTGAGGGGGCGGTTAATTCTCGAACCACCACCGAAAATTCACCGACGAACCTCGCGTATTGTGGTCGGAGAACTTGCCCGTCAGCATTTTGCCAGGATGCAATAACGCCCAGTATCCCAGAAGTGAGGGATACCACCAGCTCCGCGGCCTTCATCTTCCGCACCTTTTTCGGGTTCTTGTACTTTTCCTGCAGAAGTTTCTTAGCTAGAGGTCCCATATTTGTCGCGAGCTTCAGACCTCGTACCCACTTGATTGCACCGGTCTTTGCGATCGGTGACAGTCCCCACGGTGATGGTTTGTCTGCAACGACTTTACATTGTTAGGGATACAGTGGATGGTCCATACGTCGTCCGTACGGTTACATGCGCCGTCCGTCCGGCGGCAACACGGTGTTCACCCGTATGGAACAGCAGAAACTCGCAAACGACCTACAAGCTTACCTGCCAGTCGCTTCGCAGCAGATCTTCGATCGTTTACATTTCTGGGTGGGGGTGCGATAACCCACGATCGATGGACCTTCATCTTCCGCGCATAGTTGCGTGTGTTCGGTCCCCAACCATCACCAAAAATCACGCAGTGGACGCCGTGAATCAGGTTGTACAAGATGTGCATCAGGTCGAGAAGGTAGTCCCGTACAACGTCAAAATCAGGAATGATTGACATCGGGCATGGTTCCTTAACCCCGCTCTGCTTCATGAATTCCTCGACGATTTGTTTAGGCACTCGTCCCTCTCTGATCATCTTGGCGTGGAGCTGTTGGGTTTCACGGACTTCGCTGTTGGTGCGAAGAGGGATTGGTTCACCTGCTCAATGCCGGCGAAAATCAACACGACACGCTTAGACGGCGAATCACGCGTACGGAACACATCGGACTCCGGCGTCCACGCGTGCGGACGCCGGTATCCACAAGCCCGGACAGGGTGTTCTTTAACACATAATTTAAGCTAAAATCCACGAGCTGTCCGTGGGGTGTCCACACGGTGGGCACACATACTCCGTACGTACGGCCGAAGAAGGAAAGGGGACAAGCGACGGGGTCATGCGTTTACCTGGTTGCAGTCCTTGGTGTAGTGAGGAATATATGATTTTCGTTAGACCAGTTGTAGATTTCTCGGTACCCCGGATCCAGCATTTCAGGCAAGCTAAGTACGAATTAGCTCCGAATCGTCTCGCCGCGTCGCTCAAGCCAACGTAGTCTTCGAGCATTTTGTACAGCACGAGCTTGAACGTGAAAACCGTGTTGGTAATCGCATCGAACATGCGTACGCCGTTAGTCAGTCTGTTAACCTCCAAGGTGAACATGTCGTAGAACTTGCTGCTGACTTTCGGTTTTCCATCCCAGATTCCCCAAATCATCACGTATTCTCGTTTGCAGCGAATTTCTCCCGGGAAGTTGACAATCGTAAAACACAGCGGAGTCACCGTGCGAATGCCGTCGTTGAAGGATTGGACGCCATCTGCACATGCCATAATGGCAATGTTCCTCGGGTCTTTAAATATGTCCCACTTGTTGCGAACGAAGTTGAGAAATCCTGGCGAGTCTGCACGAGCATTGGGAAACGATACATAATAATTCCTTACACTCACGGTCCACACGGGTGGATAACTACGTACACACGTACGGACAACGAACGAACGAATTGTCCACGCGGTGTTCACAGTCATGGGCAGGTTTGCACGAGCTCTGGGAAATGAGACCTAAGATTTCCGCAATTAAACTGTTCACATGGGTGGGTAACATTGTCCGTGCGTACGGACGGCGTACGTGCATACCATCCATATGGTGTTCACCTACATGGACGAGCTTGCACGAGCAGTGGGAAATACGACATACGAATTCCGCACTTGCTTTGTCCACACGGGCGGACGATGCCAATCGTACCTACGGACGACGTACAGCCCTTACGTCCATGCGGTGTACACAGTCATGGATTGAAATTTCGGAGTAAACTCACCGAGTATACCATGTACCTCCGCTCGGGGGTCTTTGTACAACATGCCTTCTTTCCACCACGTACGCGCTAGCATGGCTAACTCCGGCGTCAGGAAGAATACGGTGAACAGCGTTTCGAGCGGCCACCATCGAAAAATACAGCGAGCTCGACCTGGAATGTATACCCCGTTCACCGTCTTTCCGTCCTCGTATCTCGGTTCCAGGCGTTTCGGACACTTGTCGCAGTTGGCGTGCTCGTCCTGAAAGAATTCGGAGCACTCGGGGCAAACGTCCACTTCGTTGTATCCCTTGAACATCTCCTTCCACTTCTGCAATACTTGTGCATATGTAGATGGAACATCTGCGATGAGAGTATGTGCACTATCGGCTACTTTGTCGATGTAGTGAACACGCAGAATGTTCAGAATCGCATCGAAGTATTAGGCCTGCGAGCTGTTGTGGTGGTTGTGGGAGACGAGAAGATCCAACACGAAATTGTTCGCCACAACGTTAGCGGACGCTTGGACGTTTTCTACACTTTCCTGCACACACACACACACACCCTCAAAGAACACATGAATGTGATGAATGCTGAATTGCTGACTTAGCTGATAAGGAGGACCTACCTCTGCGCTTGGGTCCTCTTGAGGTCCCAAGAAGAGCCGATTGATTTTTTCGATCGTCGCATTTGCTGCCTCGTGGATGGCAACATCTTCTGGGAATTCCTCCTCATCACTGCGTTCTTGTGTCTCCTCCTCATCTTGTTGTCGCTCTGGTGACGGCGATCGATCACCATGAAGTCCATTGGCACGCACGTGCCGGAGAGTTTGCTTACTGGATAACCACCTTTCACCATTGCATTCAACGCAGGGACAAAATGGCATATTCGGTCGTCCGTGCGTCGTCCGTACGGTGTCCGTACGCCCGGCTTAGGTTTCCAGCGTATGGACAACGATGTTCATACGTTCCATGTCACATCTGCGCGCATGCACCAACACTTACGTCAAGGTTATAAACTCGTCGTCCACACGTTAGATTATGGATGGACGCTATGTGTTGTCCGTGTGGATGCCGCAAGCATTCTAGTCCATACGGTTCCATGAGATCGGTTGTCCACACGCGTGGAAACGTCAGTTAGCTGTCCATGTGGGTTTCGTACGAATTTTCGTATGAATTGGCACATTTTCGTACGTCTGCATGTCCCATGGACGGTCTGTCCATGTGGTTGGAAATATCAACACATTTTGAGCAGTCCGCATGGATGGATAGCAAAAGCACACGGTGAATTACGTGTTTTCGTACGACTTTGTAGTGTTTGTACGTTTTTTGTTGAAAACTGTCCACACGCGTGGAAACGTCAGTTAGCAGTCCATACGCTGTCCATCCGAGTTAGCCTTGACTGTCCGTATGATTCATGTCCCATGGACGGTTTTTTTACACGCACGGACGCAAAAAAAAGCTGACCTCATGGAAAATAAAAACATAAAAACCGTATGGACAGCGTACGGACAGCACATTTTACCACACGTGTGGACATTTGGGTAGAAATACTTAGCGAAAAAATGGCAAAAAACAAAATACCCCTTAAAAAGGTCGATGGAGGGCTAAAATCGGAGCGTGGGGACAAAAAAAAAAAGCAAAGTGAGAGGGGGGTTAGGCGCCCTCTCGCTACTTGCGATTTACCCCAGAACAGGCACTTAGTGGGATTGTTTCCCAGCGGACAGTGCAATCGACGGTCCACATGAACCCCCCCGTCTTAATCGGACGGTCTCCATGAGTTACAGAAACTTAAAACGGCATGAAGGCGTGGGTGGGCACCCACGACGCCCCTTGTGAATTAGCGGCGTCCTTGGCGGCAATCGCCTCATACGCTAGAACACAAGGGGTATCGTGGATGCCCATGCCTCCAAGGGGATTCGAACCCCTCACCCTCGCGTGGAACGCGTTCGGCTTACCAACATTTGACCACTCGGCCATGCACCCACGATGATGGAAATCCGCCGCACGGCGAAAATTATATTCATAAAACCGCGTTTCCCTACAGAGAGGACTCTGACACCAATTTGAAAGAGAAAAAAGAAATTGAGACATGCATTTTCAAAATCGCCCATGGACGACGCTGTCTCATACACCAGCTCAACGGTCAAACGTCCATACGTTCATGCCCGTACTGTACGGATGAACGCCACGAAGTCAGCGCTGTCCACGCCCGTGAGTACCGTTTTCATCCCATCGCCGCCAAAAGTAAAGGCACAATTAGAAACGCCCACAGTCCTCCAGCAAACGAACCTCCTCGCTTTTTTGTTTCGTAAGTTCCCAACATGGCCAGACGAGTTCAGCCCACAAGACAACGCACACAGAACCCCAAATCACCACCCACCGCCCCCACTCCCTCGACACCGACCCGTCGCCAAACCAGCTTGGTCGAGGCGACCGCGTCAAACACGACGATGCAGCAGATGTTTCAGCAGATGCAGAGCATGCAGCAGCAAATGCTGCTGATTGCAGGGGCTGCCGGGGCAGGGGGTGCAGCCAAACCTGCAGAGGCTGCGCAGGCCGCGAATACAGAGCGGTTGGTGGTGGACCCGGGCGCCCAAGTTTTAAATGATATGAAGGAAGACGCCCGGGAGGTAATCGACGACTGGCAACACCAAGGCCTGCTACCCCCTGGGACGGTCGCCGTCATTGGGGCGGCCAACCACAACAAAATATCCAAGCATATCCAATCCCGCCACCCGCAGGTGCCCTTGCGCATGGTGAAAACGTACATAACCAACCGGTTATCGTATTTGCAAAATAACTCGGAAGGGCCCGGTCGCTGGAAGTGGAAGGTCACCCAGGACTTCCCCGACGGTTTTCACATCCGGCACAAGGGTCCAGCGGCCGGGTACAAGGTATACGGGCACAGGGATGCGCCGGACCCGGAGGAGACAGAGGCGTGCCTGCAGGTGGCTCTGGCAATTGCTGCTGGCAAGCCACTCACTGAAGGGAAGCACTTTGAGATCTTCACAGCGCTTGGTGCCAAAGCCCCTGAAGCCCCTGAAAAGAAACCGGAAGTAAAGGTAACTTTTGTGCTCTTCCGCCTGTGAGCGCCGGTGTCCACACGTTGTCCAACGGTGTCCAAGCTCGTGGTTATGTGAACATTTTTTCAACTTGTGCCGCTTGATTGTTTCCACCCTTATGAACCACGTAGTTTGCACGTTGTCCACAGGGGTGTACGTTTTGGCCAGTGAGCGCCAGTTCTTCACTGTTTTTCTTATATGTTTCCACGCGTGTGTCGCCCGTACGAACGACTTAGTCCACACGTCGTCCGCACGGTGTCCAGGTGGAAGCGCCCCAACAGACGGTCCCCGAAGAGCCGGTCCCGCAGGCAGAGGAGCACTCCCCCAACCTCGGGGGCCCCTTGGCCGTAGGGGACCAGGTGGACGTCTTCGCCACCCCCCAGGCGGACGTGGGTCGTATCGGTATCGGTTACGACACCGGAAAGGCCACCAAATCTGGCCTCTCGAACCTTGTCATTGGTCGGGCTACCGTCGCCGCCATCGGGCCGGGAAAATCATTGAACGAGAAACCAATGATTTTGCCCAAAGATACCTACGAGCTGTACGTTGAATTCGTCGTTCACCTCCCAGATAAGGGGGAGGTTTACCCCGTGGAGCGGATTCTTTCCCACCACATGTCGATGGTAGCTAGCGTAGAACCTTTCTACGAAATCGAGATTGTCTGTTCTTTCGCTTGCGTTGCGCGGCGGTGTGTGGGTTTGAGGGTTCCAGGTCTCTTGGAACCGCGTTGGCGTAGAGGAATCTAGCCCAACGAAAATCCTTTGAGGTGCGCGCGTTGCATTTGTCTTGGCACGCATATCACGCACTCGCGGCCTAGTGCCGTAATTTGGACTCGCAGGTGCGGCCGAAACCAAATCGTCTCAGTTTTCAGGCAATTCCGACCCTCTGCGGCGGAAGCGCTGCGCAATTTTTTAAAAATTTGCGTAGCTTTTGCTTGAATTCGGAGTCGGTTCGGGATCTCGCGTGCCTTTAGTTTGGCCCTCTAGTCCCCCCTATTCGGGAATCGCCGCGCTTCGGCCGGTGTGACTGCTTGTGCTCGCGCACAAGTAGCGAATTCCTGGGAGCGGGTGCTAGTTGCCACGCCACACGTTTTTCAATTAGTTAATTTGCGAGCGTACCACGCGTGATGTTCCCAATGGAGCTTTAGTTTTCTAGTTTCCTCTATTCCGGAAATCTCCGCGCTTCGGCCGGTGTGACTACTTGTGCTCGGGCGCAAGTAGTGAATTTCTGGATCGGCGGGTGCTAGTCACCGCGTGTGTCGTGTAGCACTTTCGACTTCAGCTGGTTAGATCGCACGCATAGCACGCATACAATGTCAATGTACTCGGATGGAGAAGATTTCCACGGTCGGTCGGGTCGTCGTGGGGGGGGTCGGGCCGGCGCCGCCCCCGGCTCAGCCGTGGGGTCCGGTCAGTCGGGATCTCGCGCTGCGGGTCTGTCGGTCGGCCCGGGCTCTTCGGAGTTCAGGGGCGCGGCTGGCGGATCGGACAGCCGGGATTGGCGCTCCCGTAAAAGGGGGGGGGAGTGCGGCGTGCACTCGCACGCCAATACGGCGGTGAAGCCCTCGAGGTTACACCGGCGCGCACGCCCCTGAGGGCCCCTCCGGGGTTGTCTGGTGGGCCCCCCAAGGCCTCACCACCGAGAACCCCCTCACCAGCGAGAGTCAGTGGGGCTGAGCCAGTGTCCGAGCTCGCATTGAGCTCGGCGCTACGGCAGCCGGCGCGCCGGAAGCGTGCGTCGCCCGAAGCTCCGGCGCCGGCGGCGAGCGCCAGCTCCGAGTCGGACTCGGACCGCTCTGCTAAGGGATTGAACCCCTCGGCAGCTCCCTTCTCCCCACTTCCGGCGTCCAGCAGGAGTGCGGGCAGTAGGTTCGTCCGTCAGGAACCGACGTCGGGACCGGCAGCGTCCTCCCTCTCTCCCCTCGTGGGGGGCGAGCAAGGAAATCTCATCAGCGCCCCAGGGCGCTTTGAGATTTACCGAGCCGGTGACTGGAGCCCCCCTGCAGAAGGGGAGTCTGACGATGTCCGGCGCTCAGAGCGACTGGACGTCGTCCAGTCACGGGAGCACGAGTCTCGCATCCGGCCCAATCCGGCTTGGCGAGGGGAGCGACGTCAATCCATGCTCGCATTGGCCCTCCGTCAATGGAGCACTTGGGCGCTGGACTCAGCGCAACGACGTGCAAGAGTCTCCCTGCCAGCTCGTCAGCGCGCGACCGCGCGGCTTGCGTGGGTCGCGTGGAAGGCCGGAACGGACCGGTCAGCGCATCAGCGCGAGCTCCAGCGCCTGGCATTCCAAGCGTGGAATGACGTCACCCAGCAGGGCGCCCAACTTCAGGGCCTGTTTGTCAGAGGCAGTCGGCGCCGAGTCGAGTCCGCTTTCGCGGCATGGCGCCAGCGTGTCGTCCAGACACAGGGTCTGTGGCGCAGGGGCAGACGTCAAGCTGGGGCCGTCTTCATGGCATGGCACCAGCAGACGTCGCTCGCCAAGGAAAGGAGCACCTGGTGGGTTGGAGCCCGAAGACACCGGATGACTCAGATGGTCAAAAGGTGTCTCCGCGAGTGGCGCCGACTCCCCAGGACGACCCCAGTCAGCTCGGACTCGTCCCAGGGAACGAGTGCCCGCCGTTCAGTAAGGAAAGCGGGAACCTCATCCGATGTCAGCTCTTGCTCGGATTCCGACCAGGAGTCTTGGTGGCAAGACATCCGTCGAGGCCTAAAGCGCCTGGGGAAAGACCACTCGCTGTCAGGGTTAATGTGGTTCCAGCTTAAGGACCATGGGCTCTCCGAGGACGGCGCTTATCGCCTGGAGATCCACCAGCAGGCAGTCTCCGAGTCCAAGAGGTTGATGCAGCAAAAGCGCGAGGACCCCCACAACTCCCTCGGGAGGTGTAGGTTCTCTGCCTTTGCCATCAACGTCAGCAGACCAGGGGAGATAGTACGCCGAGGAGTGGACCTCCGGGAGGTAAGGAGAGCAGTCGTCGCGGCCGTCAGAATGAGCGGCCGCACCCGGAAGTCACACAGGGGTCTTAGGAAGTCAGGTACAGCACCTCCGAGTTCCGCAGCTCCCGGTGGGAACTGGTCAAACCGGTTCGCTCCCCTCTCGTCCTCATCGGAGGAAGAGCATCCCGCGGAACCTCCGAGGCCCAGGACTCAGGCGCCTAAGCCGAGCGGCCCCAGTCGCCCGGTGCCTCGCACCGGAAGCCCAGTCGAGCACCCTCGGCCCCGCACCCCGGTCCGACTTCCTCAGGGGACACGTCGTCGTCCCCGGAGTCCACCTGGAGCAGGAACAGTCAGGACCTGCGAGAGCTGAAGGAAGCCTGGCAGAAGGAGTCGCAAGCTCGGGAGGCGGCTGCCGAGGCTCGCCTGGAACAGCTGTCTCGGCAACTCCAAGAGAGTCAAAGAGCTGCCGAGGAGCGCAGGATCTCCGATCAGCGCGCTGCCGAGGAACGCAGGGCCTCCGAGCAACGCGCTGTCGAAGAGCGCTGGGCTGCAGACCGGCTGGCCGCAGAAGCCCGGGAGACTGCCAGGCAGTTGGCTGTCGACGAGAGCGTCGCTCAGCAGGTAGCTGCTGATGAGCGGCGAGCAGCAGATCGGAGGTCGGCTGAGGCCCAGCTAGAGGAGAGGCTGCAGGCGGTCATAGAGTCACAAGTCCAAAGGCTCGCCCTGGTTCAGGCTTCGCCCTCGGGGCCCGTGGAGTCAGACGCTCGAGGGCCCTCAGCGGCAGTGTCGAGTCCGGTTCAGGAGACGCCCATCTCCCGAGAGGGACATGAGCTGGTAGAGCCGACTTCCGTCGTCACCTGTGACGTCGAGAACCGGGGCGTTCAAAGCCCTCCGGAGGAGTCACGCGCGGGCGTGGCATCGCTTCCGCCGCACTCATGGGACTTTGTTTCCCTCCCAGTGAGAGTCTGCGCCGCCCTCCGGAAACACGTGGTCGAGCATGGCAAACCGGGGATCGACGCCCAGCACCTATTTTACGACGCCGCCCGTAGGTATCGTTCCCTTGGTCAGGTCGCTGGGTGCGTGCACACCACCAGTCAGATCAGGCAATACCTGAAGGCAAGGGTCTCGGACGAGGACAGAGTCCTCGGGTCTCAGGTGATTTACAGTCTCACGGCGGCCGTGGCGCCCGTCGCAGAGAACTGCGCTCGCTGCGGGTGCGGGCACGAGGAGAGTCCGGTGCATATGTGGACATGTCAAGTGGGCACTAGGAAAAGTGTAGTGGCACTCCTGAAGAAGGTGTACCTGCCGGTGTGTGGGTTTTGCGCCGCGGACGTGTGGCCCGGTGCTTTCGACGACTTCCCGGTTGTGTCACCGCCTCCGCTTGCTGCGGCAGCAGACACACCAGGAGACGGGGGGGGGATGGTCCCTTAACCTGAGCACTCGGAGCCAAACGAGCTTCCGGAGGTGCCCGGTGTCAGCAGTCATGGAGGTCCCGGGGGCTCGGGGGGCGGTGACCCTGGAGGGCCAGGAGTTCCGGGGGGTCCGGGCGAGGATCCTGGCGGCGATGGGCCGGGTGAGGACGGGGATGGCGACAGCCAGTTCACCTTCTCGTCCTCTCGTTACAGGGAGTCCCGAAGCCATTACAGTCGTAAGGACGAGCAGCACGCTCTTAAGGAGGCCCTCAGAGCCATGGAGAAGACGGTGGACAGATACCACACAGAGGTGGAGGGATCGTCCCACGTCTTTGGTCGGCTCCTCCGATTTGTTCGGCAGGTCAGGGAGGTTCGGGAACTGGAACCGGTGCGCTACGCCATGGAGATGGTGCGTCTGGGCACACTAGAGAGCGGGGGTGAGGAGACGGTGTTGTCAGACCACTCCCTGCTGTCGGAAGTGGCCAGACACTGCTTCGGCAAACTAAGCTCCGAGTACCGCGAGCTTTCTTCGGCGTTGAAGGAAGCTCGGGACGGTAAGAACCTCACCCTGGACGTCATAGTGGTCCCCTTGGCGCAGCTGGTGATGCCCGACAAGGGGGAGATGGCGTCGATCGGTCCGTTCCTGCGTCGCGTGCGTCAAAGTCAGGACAGACAGACTCGCAGTTCTGGGACGGGGTACACCTTGCTCACGACATCGTGAGCATGCTGGCTGCCCACGAGCTCACCTCTCCGGTGCCGGAAGAGGAGCTGCTGGAAATATTCCTTACGGGGTTGATACCAGAGGTACCGCGGAGGAAAGTCTTCCTTATAGCTGAGAGGAAAGGCTCTTCGGTCCTGACCCTGAGCCGGACGGCCAGTAAAGGCCGCCACGAACTCCTGACCTGGGCCATAGAGGCTGAGCGGGAGTTACGGCAGAGCCAGGATAAGACGAGCCGCTCGGTCCAGCTGCTGGCCCACGTAGATGTCACGGAGGAGCTGCTAGCCATGGCGACATCCGCTAGCACTCCGACACCCACAGGGCAACGACTCGGCTCCCCAGAGTACGAGGGCTGCCGTCTGTGCAAGAGCATGGACCATTACGCTCGCGACTGTCCGCAGGCGAAGCAGCGCCCAAAGGAGTGGGCCAAGTGCCTCCTGGAGGACACCCTGGCGTTAATAGGGGACGATTCGATGGATGAGGCTTTGGCTGCCATCGGATTGGATTTTGTCCAGGAGGACGCTCCCCAGCCCGGGGCGTCCTCCCCGCAGTAAAGGGCGCGGGCCCCGTCACAGCGGGGTCGGGGGGACAAAAGGGCCCCGCGCCGGCGTCCACAGCGATGCAGGTGCTGCGTGATAGGTGGAGAAGGTGCGGGAGACACCTTAGTAGCAGCGCCAGGCGCCACCTCAGGAACCAGAGTCGGGTCGGGGAGTGTGAGCAGGAAGATTTGGACATGCTAGCCGCCACCCGCACGGGAAGCCCAGAGCCTCCTGAGCGGGAACAGGTCGAGCAACGCATCCAGAGAGAGCAGGCGAACTTCTGGAAGTCCGCCAGAACCCCAGCAACCGCCTCGGTTCCGCGTCCCGAGGAGCCGTGGGAGCTGCTCTGTTGGATCACCGGTGCGGACACCCGGGATAAAAACCGGTCGAGCCACACAGTTGAGCCACGGGCAGTCTACCAACAGCACTTGGAGAACCAGGGGTCGGATGTTGCGAGAGTTCGCGGGCACTGGAAGTTCAGGGCTCAGCGTTTACCCCCCAGAGTTAGGAAAGCCTTTAAGGCCCAGCAGCCAGGTGCTCGCCTGCGTCCCGCCATCAGGGCGCTAGAAAGGTATCTGGAGCTGGAAGAGTCAGAGGTCCGACCAGTCAAGTCCCTTGCGCTTTGGAGGGCAGGGCAAAGGCGAATGAGCAAGAAGCTTGGACCCACAACTAGTAAGCCCCAGTTGAATCGGGAAGAGTTAGATAAGCGCTTGAAGCGGCTCGTCAGGGTACGTGAATTCAATCGCCGACGCCGAGCCATCTTGGATCAGGAGTTCGGACGGTTCGTTCGCGTAGCCAAGCCCAAGCCTGCCGAGGGAGAAGAACTCTCACCACCAGAGAGAACTTCAAAGCCCAGTCGGCCGTGGTTGACCAGAAGCAGGGCTCGCCAGGCTTTGGGTCCGAAACGCAGACCATGGCTGACTCCTGAAGACAAGGCGCTTCGAACCTCTCGATTGCAACGCAAATACGAGTTGGAGGATAGGGACCCGGCTTCTACCTCAACAGAACGCCATGCGGACTTCCACGCTTTCGTGCAGGAGGAGTTGGAGAGGGAGAATAGGGAACTTCAGCAAGACAATGAGCTGATGCACCGGGACGAGCAAGTCAGAAAGCACATAGCGGCTAAATTGGCTGCAGCATCAGTTCAAGTCGCGGTTTCCCCCCCAGACTTCCCGGAGCGCAGTGCAGTCCAGAAGGCAGTCGCCATCGGCCTGCTAGCTGACGCATGTACTTACTGCCTCCCGGACTGTGACTCCGACGCGGAAACGTCAGTCACCCGCCTGGACTGCATAATTCAGGACGGCGATATCAGTCCGAGCTGGTGTGAGTCCCTGGCAGCGGTGTCCTCGATGGGAGCGCGCCCGAGGAGTTTCGACAGGCACAGTCGCACACCGACGTTGTTGCTGTTTTGGGCCTGGATTGCGGGCGTCAGAGTCAAGGTGTTGGTGGATTCGGGAGCGTCCACCAATATTATCGCAAAGAGTACACTGCAGAAGCTCACCGGCATCAAGCCGGTGCGCCACGAGCAAGCCATGCGGGTTCGAGTGGCTGACGGCACCACGTATGATGCTAATTCCTGCATCAGGCCCAAGCTCCTTGCTGAGACGTCAAAGGGGTCATACGGCCAGCAGGTTGAGCTTCGGGTAATGCCCCTCGACCTCAAGGTGGATGTCATCCTAGGAGGTCCTTGGCTGGCAAACCTTTCCCCGGTTACACTGGATTATAAGAATTGGGGTTCGGTCCGGTTCACCAAGGGCAGGGAAGAGGTCGTCATCACCGGCTGTTCGCCGGGGTCCCCGGACCCCAGTCGGTCCAAGGACACGGCAATGGCACTGGTGCAGGGAGTCATTTTGAGCCAACGTCGAGCTCGTCGGGACCTGCGGGCCCTCCGAAACAGAGAGGAGCAAGCTTTCGTTGTCTACCTCGGCCCCGATGGGACTTTTGGCGCGTTGGCTTGCAACAAGGGGGGGGGAGACTCCGACGAGGATTCCCCCAACGATGTTGTAGCAGGCCTAGCGTCAGAACCCTCTTCCGGGTCCGAGGATAGTGAAGTCAGCGTGCGTCCCAGCGCAACGGCGCCGGACGGAGCAGAGGAGTCTGAGGGGCCGGGAGGGTTGGTTTCGGACAGCTCCGAGTCCGGCTACAGTGACGTGGAAGGGGCGTGTCATTTGCGGAGAGTAGGGGCGGTGGTCGAGGATATTAGGCCACAGGGATTTGCGAGTACGGTTGACGAGGCCGGGGATCATCCTGACCCTCTCAGCGTTTTCGCTAGCAAGCAAGAGGCGAACGGAGCATTTGCGTTGCTTCCGCCAGCGGTGCGTAGACAGGCGATAGAGGATCACGCGGCCGGGAAGCCACCCACCTGGCACGCTCAGGCAGCCGCGGCGCTCCAGCAGGGCCGGGGTCTGGTCGCGGAGCGACGACCCCGAGCACGGCGTAAGCGAGTGCGTTGGCGTGACCAGGTCGCAGCAGTCGGTCAGCCTGGTGCTGAAAGTGGCCCCTCCGCCGGGCAGCCGCCGGGACCAAAAGTCCCCACCGTCCCGAGCCCTCAGAGGCAGAAGTCGCGAGCCTCGGCACCAGTCGTGCCGCCAGACACTACCCCGCCGCCAGCTCCGCAGACCACAGACCCGCCGGTACCGGCCGTCCCGCCAGTCACTACCCCGCCGCCAGCTCCACAGACCGCTCAGGCCTCCCCGGAACCGCCGGAGGACGAGATAGACGAGACGGTGTCGCCGGAAATCTGGCAGCAGCTTAGGGACCTGGAAAAGGAGTTCGCAGATGTCATTTGCACAGAGCTGCCAGAATCAGTCCAGTCAAGGGAATTCAAGTCCGGCATCCGGCTCAGGCCAGATTGGAGTGGGAACGCCTTGCACCGGCGAGGATACAAGTTGTCGCAGGAGGAGTTGCGGCAACTCCGGCAACAGCTAGATGAACTCTTAGCCAAAGGGTACATACGACCCTCGGCCTCTCCGTGGGGCTGCCCCGTGCTGATGGTCCCCAAGCCAAGTAATCCCAAAGAGTTGCGTCTAGTCATTGACTACAGACAGATCAATGAGATCACAATCAAGGATAAGTACCCCCTCCCGGATGTACAGAGTCTCTTAGATGACCTACAAGGGGCTACCGTCTTCTCTACGATGGATGCCCTTTGGGGATTTTGGCAGGTTCCTATGAAAGCAGAGGACGTGGAGAAAACCGCAATGACTACGCACTTTGGAGCGTACGAGTGGTTGGTCATGCCCATGGGATTGTCAAACTCCCCAAGCACCTGGCAAAGGATGATGCAACAGTACCTCGGGCACCTACCCTTTTGCAGAGTATTTGTAGATGACATCATGATTTTCTCAGCTGAGGTTCCGGGTAAGAGCGCCCATGAGGTACACCTCGACCACCTCCGCCAGGTCTTGGAGGCGTGTCGAAAGAATTCCGTCTATCTTAAAAAGTCGAAAGTCAAACTGTGCAAACGAGCAGTCCGGTTCCTAGGGCATGTGGTGGATCGGGATGGATGCCGCCCACAGCAGGATAAGGTTGCGTCGGTACGCGATTGGCCAGACCTAGAAACTGTCACACACGTGCGACAGTTCCTGGGCATGTGTGGCTTCTACCGAAGGTACATCCAGAACTTCGCAGATATCGCGTACCCGTTGACCCGCCTCACCAAATCCGGCGTGGACTGGACCTGGGGCGAGAATGAAAAGGCAGCATTTAAACAGCTAAAAACTGCTTTGATCTCCTCCCCAGCCTTGGCCCTACCCGATCAAAAGGGCGCAGCAGACGGTTCCAGACCCTTCTTCGTACAGACAGATGCCAGTGGAGTAGCACTAGGGGGTGTACTCATGCAGGATCAGGGACGAGGCTTGCAGCCCTTGGCCTTTGAAAGCCGGCAGTTCTCCAGCGCAGAGCAGAACTATCACGCTGGGGAACGGGAGCTTTGTGCCATCCATCATTGTACCACGGTCACCTGGAGACATTATCTGATTTTTACATCATTTAAGCTCATGGGAGACCACAAACCCCTCCAGTGGCTCTTCGCCCCAGCTAGGGAGCTCAGCCGACGTCAGGCTCGCTGGTACGAGGACTTGGTAGAGGTAGGAGTCCATCAGATGGAGCACGTGCCAGGGCGCTGTTTGGTAGTACCGGATGCGCAGTCCCGGCGACCAGACTATCAGGAAATGTCAGCCAGAGAAGGTTTGAAGGAAAAAGGGATTGTGGATCGCGCCACGGATGGGCCCAGAGACTCCGCACCGGAAGGCAAGGGGTCCGAAGAGGACGAGGATCCTACCTCTGTCCTCGGGGCAGTGGATCGCGCCACAGATGGACCCGAGTACTCTGAGCCGAAAGGCAAGAGATGCGAAGAGGACGAGGATCCCACATCTGTCTTAGGCGCCACCTTCGAGTATAGTGATTCCGAGGACGAGTCCTTCCCTCCCACCAGTCCGGCACCGGTCATTGGTGAGCTCACCCATCTGAATGGGCTCACGTGGGTAGAGACGCCGGCCCTCTGGCTGGACGCAGCTGCCACCCTAGCAGTAGGCGAGAAGTCCTTGAGGGATGCCGAATCGCTAGCAGTCATGACCAGAGCAGACCGAGCTAGGGAACAGGCCACAGCAGACCAGAGTCACCCGGAGACAGCGAGAGGAGCACCGGGGACCGACGAGTTCCCCCATCCTGAGACCCCGAGTCATCCGAAGGCAGCCGGAGAGGTACCTGAGCCCGTTAAGCCCCCAGAAGGTAGCTCCCACTACGACCAGGTCGTAGATCGCCAGGACTGGAAGCTGATCAGGGAGCGCTTTGAGGAGATAGCGGCCCAGTACGGGATGTTTGACGTTGACGCGTGTTGCGACTCCATGGGCGTTAACCGGCAGGTTGACACCTATTGGACCGACTGCTTGAAGGAAAAGTGGCGCGGGAAACACGTTTGGTGTAACCCCCCTTACACGAAGGATTCGGACTTGATAGAAAGAATTCTTCGGCATTTCCTTGCTGAGTGGCGCGCCGATCCGGAAAACACCTCGGCGATGTTCCTTCTGCCAGACTATGACGCTCCCTGGAGGCGGTTGATTCACCCCAAGTATGGGCTTCATCCGGTCAAGGTCTTTGACATGAAGGACGAAAAAGGTCGTCCCAACCACCTCTTCGAGTCTCCTGATGGAGGTCGGCCCCCGCTGCGCTGGCCGGTCCTTCTGGTGTGGGCCCCAGCAGCCAGCAGGGCAAAGCCCCGAGCGCCACCTGCGCGAAAGGACAGTGAGGCAGAACCCGACGAGCCTTTAGTCACTACAGGGGTTGCAGCAAAGGCCAGGGCAGCGTCAGGACCACTGAAGGCTGATGAGTTCGTCCGCGCCTTGCAAGCGGAATACGAACGCAGCCCGTACCTCAGCTCGTTGAAGGAAGAACTGATCGCAGCCCCACATCAGAGGACAGACACATTTCGCATGGTAGACGACATGATATGGCGAGTGGCAGAAGGGCGGTATCAGCTAGTGCTAGCTCAGGATTCCCCCCTCAGAGAGCTGGTGATGCGCGAAGCACACGAGTCCCCAGCAGCAGGGCACACAGGAAGGGATAAGACACTGGACAGGGTATCCCGTCGTTTTTGGTGGCCACGCATGAGCAAGGATGTCACCGACTGGTGCAAATCCTGCGTCGTGTGCCAACAGACCCGGCCACGCAACGGGTATCCAGACGGTCAGCTTAACCCCCTGCAAGTCCCAGTAAGACTGTGGCAAGTGGTTAGTATCGACTTCGTCACTGGGCTGCCTCGCACAGAGCGAGGGTACGACGCGTTTGCTACCTTCACGGACAAGCTGTCCAAGATGGTGCACGTAGTCCCCATGCTTTACGCTGACAGCTCGGCTGCACAGATCGCGCGCATGTATTTCGACCAAGTGTGGCGTTTGCACGGCGCTCCCATGAAGATCGTCTGTGATCGGGACTCCCGCTTCAGGGATGAGATGCATCTCGAGCTACATCGGTTGATGGGAGTCCAGATTGCCTCTACCACGCCATACCACCCACAACAAGGTGATGGGCAGGCAGAGCACACAAACCACACGGTCGAACGTATGTTACGCGCGTATGCCAACCAGCACGATTGGGACTTGTGGTGTACCCCGGTCGAGTACGCCATCAATGACTCTCGTTCCGCCGTCACGGGCTTCATCCCTTTTGAACTGACGTGCGGTCACGCTCCGGCCTCTCAGCTGGACTTCTTCGTGGAGGCAGCACTTGCATCACGGAGAGGCCGAGCTAAGGGGGGGAGGGGCGCAGCAGTGAAAAAGGGTACAGCCCACGAGACAGCCCGCCAATTTGTTCGCCAGTTGCAGCTCGCTAGGGAGAAGCTGCTCTTAGCTCAGCAGCAGCAGATCGCCCAGTACGACGCGCGTCACAAGTCCAGGAGTTACGCAGTAGGCGATGAGGTTTGGGTGGACGCCACGTACCTCACCCAGCCAGGCGACCGCGGGTTGCACAAGAAATTGCTTAAGAAGCGCCTCGGGCCCCTTCGGGTGCTGGAAGTCTTTCACAGCGACAGGCAGATGGCCCTTCCCGCGAGCGATAGAGGCGCACCGTCGGCCTATAGGTTGCAGACGCCTAAGCAGTGGAAAGTGCACGATGTGTTTACCGTGGACCGGCTTTCGCCGGTAGAGTCGAGTAGCCGCTTTGTTGAGAGAGCTAAGGAGATTCCCCCTCCTCCGTTGGACGTCAGTGGGCGCAAGGAAACCCACGTCGAGAGGGTGGAGCGTTCGCGTACGCGCCAGCGTCAGGGTAGGAGGTGGACGGAGTACCTGGTCAAGTGGACAGGAATGCCCCGCAGTGAGAACGAGTGGAAGACCCGAGAGGATCTGGAGTGGGACGGAGCCGGCAGGCCCGGCGTTCCCAACCGGGCGCTGTTGGAGTTTGAGAGGATCGAGGCTAAGAGAGTGGAGCGAGAGAAGCTTACTTAGGGTCCGTAAGAGGCGCGACGAATCCGCAGGAGCAATATGGACCACGCTCTCGGAGGAGCTCAAGGTAGACGGAGTAATGCCATGGGTGCCAGAGGAGAGGTTTGATGAGGAAGTAGGAACTTTCGCGAGAGTATCTGCTCAGAGCACCCTGCCGCCAGTCAACGGAGCCGCAGCACTTGAGAAGGAGCCAGTCGGCCAGTCTAAAATTCTCGTATTGATTTGTGGGACCGGGTCAGTCGAGAGGCAGTTTACTAAGCAATTTCCCAACAGCGAAGTAGTTGCCGTAGACATTCAGCCCAAGTGGGGCCCCACACATTGCGAAGATATCATGCGATGGGACTACCGACAGTTCAGACCAGGACACTTCGACGTAGTCTGGGCTAGCCCACCTTGTACAGAGTACAGCCAGGCGAAGACGGTAGGCATCCGAGATTTGCGCGCTGCGGACAGGCGAGTTCGTAGGACATTGGAGATCATCCGGTACTTGAGGCCCGAAGCATACTTCATTGAGAACCCGAAGGGAAGAGAGCCCCACGGTTTGCACACGCGTCGATGCATGAGCAATCTACCAGCTCCGCACCTCGTCACGTACTGTAAATACGGGACCGCATACAGGAAGCCCACGCACATCTGGACCAACGTTCCGTTGCGCACACCCCTGCGAGTGTGCGATTCCGACACGCCTTGCGAATTCTTCCGGCAGTACGGTAGGCACGAGAAGGTAGCGCAAGGAGGGCGCGCGATGAGAGCCGGAGGTGTGTTTGCGAAGGGCATGGGAGCGCGAGAGAATTTGTATGGGATTCCGTCGGCACTGTTAAAACAGCTTTTCCACAACCTGACCCTACATGAAGAGGTGCATGCGTTCCTGTCTGAACTGCTTGTCAGGGAGGATCTGAGCGAGATGAGCGTTTTAGTCCAGTCAGCTGTTGTTGAGAGTGACCTGCCCGAGTTTGAACCGGAACCGATAGCGTTAGCGGGAGTACGAGCTGAAGTGACGATCATACCTGAGGGCGGATGGGAATCTGACGCGAGTGGTCTTAGCGATTGAGAGCGTTGGGGAGCTTCGGGAAGAGCGGTGGCTCCAGCCTTGGCGAGACCAGGCGGCAGGTGAGAACCTGGGTAATCCATCCGAGAGAGCAGTGGCTCTAGCCTCGGCACAGCCAGGCAACAGGTGGAAATCTGTATAATCCATTTGAGCAGTGGCTCTAGCCTCGGTATGACCAGGCAGCAGGTGAGAACCTGGATAATATATCCAACCGAGCAGTGGCTCTAGCCTCGGTGCGACCAGGCAACAGGTGGAAATCTGTATAATCCATTTCACGAGAGCATTGGCTCCGGACCTGGCACGACCGGGCAGCAGTTGGAGATCTGGGTAAAAGCTCTACGCATTCCGAGGAGGCGGTGAGGGTTTAAAACATTTCCTCCGGGCCGGCATCCCGAGAACTGTCAGGTAATTGGCAAACCTATTGTCATCACCTGTAAGTGTACCGTGTTGGAAGGTTTGAAGCCTTGAGCGTGGTAATGGATGTGAGATCTCGAGCCTTGGGGGAGCCTGGTAGTGCAGATGGCAGACCGGTGAGAGGCCGACCCTTGTGCTTAAGAGGTTGATCTCCTTATTGCGGTGTGTCTTGGGAAGTGTAATGTCATCCCAGACAACAGGCGGCTGAGACCTGTATAATCATCCTGAGCAACAGTAGAAGATCTGTATAAAAACTTTACTGGTCCGACGTGGTCAGCGTGGACGTGACCTTCCCTAAGAGGGGGGGGGAGTTGTGCTAGGAGGCAAGCACAAGAGCAAGAAAAACGGCTAAGTATAAAACGCAAGAGTACTCAGTACGGAGTACAGTAGGACCGATCAGAATGATGTTGATGTGAGGTGCCTAGCCTGTTGTACGGAGTACTCAGTACAGTTGAGTTATGGAAAGAGTTCCTGAATGTATAAGAACTCTAAGTGTAACCCGTTTCGGAGATGAGAACTGAACTGAGAATTGTAACATAAAAAGTAAAGAGCCGTAACTGCTGTATATTGTGTATTGAAAGCATGCACTGAAAGCAAAAGCATAACTAGAAGGATTTACGAAACCGAAGTCCGATAGTTGACCAATCGTAACCATACCTCGTGCGGTCGTTTAATAAGTGTAGATAGAAATAGTCCGAAACCGTAAAGAAGAGAAAAGCAAGAGTGGAGACTCCTACAGTATATCACCAACAGACTCATCATCATTCTCAGTGGGATTGGCTGGAGGAAGCCAATTATCCTGTACATCCTATCTTCCCAATGCTACATTCACGCTGGGTAAGTATAAGGATACAGAAGATCTCTATATTATTGACATGAAACCCTTCACAGTCATTCTGGGACAGGATTGGTTGGAAAGAAGGAATCCGCACATTGACTTCCAGTCCAAGAATATGACGATCACCCGGAAACACTCATCAGGTTCCAGTGTTCGTACAGTTCTGTCCAGAGTTGAACAGACTCCAGATTCAGATGACCTTCCCGAAATGGAATTGGTCAGTGCCACCACTATGAGCAAGCACCTACGACGTATAAGATCCAGTGGGTCGGCTGAAGAAGCCGTAGCTTATCTCTTTTTTCTCTCAGAGGTCGATGGTGAATTGGTCATGGCAGCAGCAGACTCAGACACTACCATGGAAGACCCAGAGGTCACAGCAGCACGTGATCTAATCAGAGAAGACTTTTCAGATATTTTCCAGGAGGATCTTCCAGCTGGCCATAGGCCAGAACGGTTTGAAGGTGGATATCATCGCATCAACATTGAACCAGGGCATAAGCCACCATCACAGCCAGTTCGTACTATTCCAGTGCCTATGATGGAGGAGCTCAAACGACAGATCATCAAATATGTCGAGCTGGGTATCCTTCGTCCATCATCATCACCATATGGGTGCCCAATCATTTTCGCTCCTAAGCCAGGGGGGAAGTGGAGGATGTGCTGTGATTATCGAGCCCTTAATAACATCACCATAAAGGACACGTATCCAGTGCCACCTCATGATACCCTTCATGAACAGCTTAAGGGGGCACGATGGTTTAGCAGATTTGATTTCAACCAGTTTTTCCATCAGATACCCATCCATCCAGACGACATCCACAAGACAGCAATACGTACTAGATATGGTTCATACGAGTGGACAGTAATGCCCTTTGGGTTAACTAACGCTCCTGCGACCGCTCTACGTGTTGGAAATCGAGCATTCTTTGACTTCATCGATCAGTTCTTGGTCATTTTCATGGATGACACCATAGTGTACAGTCCAGATTTTGACAGCCACGTGAAGCATGTTCGACAGTTCTTACAGCGCTGCAGAGATCATCAGTTCTACATCAGGCCTTCTAAGGTTGAGTTGTTCGTCAGATCCATCGATTTTATCGGACACCATATCTCAGAGGCAGGCCTTTCAATCATCGAAGACAGAATCCGTGCAGTCATGGCTATCCAGCCTCCAGTGTCATATGGTCCAACCGTTGGTAAACAGCCTCTACGCCGTATGGCTAAAGATGGCAAGTCACCTCTTCGGTCATTCTTGGGCATGGTCGGCCAATTTAGGAGATTTATACCAAAGTTCTCCAAGATTGCCGAGCCGCTCAATGCAGAGTTTGTCTGGGAATCTGAGCAGCAGCAGGCATTTGATAATCTCAAAAGTACCATCTGCCATGCTCCAGTACTACAACTTCCAGATCAGAAACTGCCATCTATTATGGAGGTCGATGGATCAGGCACACACGTTGGTCAAGTAGTATTGCAGGATCAAGGAAAAGGTATGAAGCCATGTGGCTATCACAGCGTCACTCTTTCTGATACACAGAGACGCTGGCCTATTCCTGAGATCGAACTATTTGCCATTGTGGAGGGCTTCCGATTCTTTCGCCACATCTTGCTGGGAGCTCCAGAGACTATTGTTCGCTCAGATCATCAGCCACTGGTTTATTTCCAGTCCAAATCCACACTAAGCCCCAAACAGGCGAGGTGGTTGGATGAGCTCTCCGAGTACAACTTTCGAATAGAGCACATTTCTGGCGAGAAGAATAAGGTTGCAGATGCACTACTTACCCGTATTTCTACACTCTTTGAACTCACTGATTGTCTGCAACATATAGACGTCGGCGAATCACATTCAACAGACATTCCGTCTACAGATTCTACATTCATTGCTCTTATATCTGCATCATCAGGTCATCAGCTCCACGACATTATTATATCTCAGTATGATCGTGACACATTTGCACAGACTATATTATCTAAGCTGGCATCATCGACATCATCACAGTCAGTCAGCAATTTCGAGCTCATTCAGGGATTGATCTATCGCAAGACCATTTTTGGCAGACAGCTTTACATTCCACCTACTGCCAAAGTTCCTACAGATGACGGTGAGATCACACAGCTTCGCCACATTCTACTTCATGAGTGCCACTCAGCCACTATTTCTGGTCATGTAGGCAAAAATCGCATGCTTCATTTATTGCGTAGCCGATATTACTACTGGCCAGGAATGACGAAGGCAGCCATTCAGTACATTCGGGAGTGCCCCGTGTGTCAACGCCAGAAAACGAGGAGACACAAACCTGATGGTCAGTCACATATACGATATTGTGTGCCTAAGGCAAAATGGCTTGATGTATCTCTTGACTGGATTACTGACCTGCCTATCACCACTAATGGGCACAACAGTATTTTCGTGGTAATGTGCCAATTCTCTCATCGCTGTCATCTCATTCCCTTCAACATGACCTGGACTGCTCAGCATACTGCTTCAATATATATGCAGCATATCTTCAAGCTCCATGGTCTTCCGAGGAACATCATCTCAGATCGAGACCCCAGATTTACTTCTTCATTCTGGCAAACACTGTGGAAATCTACTGGTACGAGATTGTCTATGACGTCTTCACACCATCCACAGTCGAATGCAAGCAATGAGAGAAGCCATGCCTTCATTGAGGACATCCTCAGGCATTTTTCATTTTGTTTGATGCATGATTCACCATCCTTTGGTTTATAACTGATTAGATAGTATTTTTTTCTCCTCAGGTGTTGTTGCAATGATACTTCAGCCAATTCGTGGGAGGACAAGTTGCCTCTGGTGGAGTTTGCAATTAACAACACGGTTTCTGCTACGACTGGTTACACACCATTTTATCTCGACTCAATGGCGCAGCCACTTTCGCCTCATGATCTGGCAATCACTATTCCGCCAGAAGCTCCTGTTCCAATACAGAATGCTATTCGAGACCATTTTGACCAGTACTCGGCTGTACATGCCAACGCGGTAGATAACATTTCCCGAGCAGCAGAAATCAATCGAGCCAGATTCAATAAGACTCACATGCCCCGACAATTTGCAGTAGGGCAGAAAGTTCTTCTACGGACTGAGTTTATTCAATGGACTGGTTTGACAGAGGCAGGCAGACACTTTAACCAGCCATACATTGGGCCGTTATCATATCTAAAGTGCTCAGCCATGGACGTGCTTATGAGTTAGATTTCGGGGATCTCGACATTCGTATCCATCCGGTTCAGCCTGTATCCAGAATAGAGCTGTACAATGACTCAATCCAAGCACCTTTGCCTCTGCCACATATGATCACCGAAGAAGGGCAACCACTGTTTGAGATATCACACATACTCTCAGATAAGATCACTAGAGGTGTTAAGTACTATTTAGTGCGATATGCAGGCTACGGCCCTGAGCATGACACCTGGGTCAAAGCCACAGAGCTGACCGATGCAGCAGACATGATAGCTGCCTATGAAGGCGAACATTATATTAAGCCTATTGCCCTTACTTCTTGTAATATATACTAATACATGTCGATCATCTATATACCTTGCTCTTAATATTCTGTCATTATGTTGCATAAGAAGCAGGAAATTGATCCTTCCTTGCTAAGGTGTAGTGAGCCTTGTACAAAATCATACCCTTGCACAGATACGCATACATGCGGGTACCATATCTGTGGATAAATAAAAACTGCTATGCTACCTTTGCCAGACCGTGGTTTGTCATTCGGATCTTATGGCCAGTAATCCGCAGCTACCGGATACTGAGGTGGACGGAGTTGTGATCCTGAGTTATGATTGACACACATAACTAAAACGAATTTCACATTAGTACGTTGTCGAATCCACTCTATGAAATGTTCGTCAGAGCGCGCGTACCGGACCGAAAAATAAAAGGAGTACTGGGGCAGATCGGGTGAAGGATTTAAAGTGGACTCATAGAGACCCTCCAACATCTCGTTAAGCAGGGCCCACTCCGTTTGCATTAAACCAAGCCCCAAATTCGGGTTTTCCATAGTATTTCTGTGAACTTCGGGGGAGTAAGCTCTCTGAAGGGAGGAAGAGGTGGATGCATTACATAAAGCCGTAAAAACATATTCGTTTTTAATTCGTCACTCTGAAATACGATACGAACGGCAGCGCAATATCTATCCGTAACGTAAACCTCGGAAGATACCTTGAAACGTCACTCTGAAATACGATACGCAATTCATGGGGGCTACATCCTAAGAACTGTAAGGCTAAATGCCTAAGGTGAGGGTTTAAAGTGGACTCAGTTCCCCCCAATATCCTAAAAAACACCTTGAGGGACGCCTCATCGGTGTAAGAAGACTGGTACCAGCTCAACAACAAAGACATCAAAGACATATACAAAGGTATGCACCCTATATTGTGAGGTCACAACTCTTCTAAGAGGGGAGATCTGTCAGGGATATGACCGATGACATACGTGTCATACATGTCATACATGTCATACCATGTCATGTCATGTCATATGTTATAATGACATACAGTCGTCGAGTATTGTCAGTACGGTCGACTATGACATGTACAATCATAATATCTGTCATCCACTCACCATGAGTGACATCTGTCATCGAGAGGCTGAGTACAACATCTCGATGATGAAGCAAGACAAGTTCTTGAAGAACAAACTGTTCTGAGAGGACGCGTCTTCGCTTCAAGCATGAATTGAACACCATGCGGGTATCAACAGGCTAATTCGACCAGCCGATACTGTTAGTTCACCCAATGTTCTCGGGTTCACAACCCAATAGTGGTAACGCTTATGAAGCGTGAGGACATTGAGGTATATGAGGAGCATTGTGCTCAAGCAGATGATTCTGGACACCAGAGACTGCACTCATACCCACTAAATACTTGTTGCGCATTGCTACAGTTCAATAGCAGCCGCAAATTCTGAAAGGTTGAATACAGTAATCACTCACATTTAAGGAAACTCAACGTTAAGGAAATAG